>AZIM01003652.1:159-24414 GCA_000516915.1 Ophiophagus hannah | reverse complement strand
AAAAAAATTGAATCCCACCACTGTTTGTTATCCTTTAATTGCTCTGTGCAGTTAAAATGCAGGCTAAATAAAAGCAGTGCTTTTGATAGTTCTTTGGAATATTAGGATGCATTTTTGTATATCCTGTTACTAAAACCAATAAATATATACGCCAGGCATCGGCTGTTCCCCTCCAAGTGTTGCTGAACCACAGTTTCCGAAATCTGTCAGCTGAGGCTACTGGAATTTAAATTTCTTGTCTAGTATCCCAGAAAGTTTCCATTCCAGCTTAGGCAATTGTAACTGGAAATTATGGGAGTTGTCATCCAAAAAAATATGGAAGGGTCTAGTTAGGGAAAGTTGTTTTGAGATGACATAAAACATTTGGAAGAATCTCTAGTATGTTAGCAGCAATCTATAATATGCACTTAAAGAATGCAGTTCACTAAAATTCATGTCATAGCAAATGTGTCCATTTTTAGGATGATTTTAATTTTATGGGTGGTGTGAGGATACATGTAAATAACAATGGCAGGCAGTTGTGCAAAATGGTACCGTTTGTGTAATGAAAGAAGAATCTGGTCCAAACTAATCAGTCTGCTTTCCTCAACCTAGGCATTCTTCTGATGTGTAGGTCTTGTACCCAAAATGCTCAGCAAAAGCCATACTGGCTGTGGAGTCATATGGAAGTGCACATATCTGGAGGGTATCCAGGTTGGAAAATAATGAACTACATATCCATATATTCTGTCAGCTCAAGCTTCCAAGCAGCAATTATTTGATCACACTGTTGGAACTACCATCTTGACTTTTTGGCTACACCAGTGGACGCCTCTTATTTTCCTCTTGGATTCCCCATCCAGTTCCTTCTATTTTCCATGGCCTCTAATGGACAGGTGACAAATTATAGCACTTCAGGGAGAAAGAATCAAGCTGGTTAATGGCAATTATTCTTGATTCCTAAATGACTGGCTAGATATCTTAAATATTAAGTGCTAGGGAATCCAGAAGGCAATTATGCTATCAACAGTACGGTTGATCTTTCCATGCTTATTGGGTGCCGCTATATGACATATAGATGGACTAATGGGACACCTGTCCTTATCCATTCAGAGATTTTTACCATTTCACTCTGAACTGGGATTACATTGGGAGAAAGGATTGTATGAATAGGAACTTTTCCCGATCAACTTTTGTAAACTTAGAACACTTGTATCCTACATTATTGGGGCTCTAATGCTCAAGAAATGAAAGCTTTTGCAGTTTCCATGCTTTTGCTAGGAAGACTTTCAAGAGCAGACCTTCCCTCACTCGAGTTTTGGAGAAGAAGTATTCTTTCCACCTGAGTAGCATCTTATGAACAAGTGAAGCCAGAGGGGTCAGTATAATTTCAATTAGCAGGAGGGCCCCAAACACATCAAGCATAATTCATTTTCAAAGCACTATATAATCCTTTTTTTAAAAAAGCAAACCCCACCCTTCCATAAAACCTACTAAATCCAACATTCAAAATGGCTTGAAAGCACCACTGATCTTCACTTGCCTAAGGATTAAAATTGACTAAAATTGTATTATTTCTTTATTTTGAATAGTCTGAATTGTTCTAGGGTGGTTTAAAAAGCACTCCAAAAAGCTTTGCTTTGCATCCTGAAAATACTCAGCCAGTCTCAATACTGCAGCAAACCTACTAAAAACTGTGGTGGCTATTTGAGGAGACCCTGATGGACTCTAGTTCTTGCTAGTGAGGGTAACAAGATAGGGTACAAACAAGAGTTACCTATTAATGCCAGATGATAGTGGAAATGTGCTTTGGCATTCTGGGACTAATCATTATTTTTATTTTCTACCATGCCACATCACATTCCTGTCACGTAATGCCCTTATGTCACTGACTGATCTGTCTGCTGGTGCTACTCAGCGTTGTACCAGAAAACAAAACTAAACATAGGGCAGGAGGCAAATGGGAAAAGAGGATCGGAGGTGTGAGCCCTATTTCTGTTGGTTTCCCCACAATCCCTCTATTTCCAGCCTACTGTATATCTTCCAAGTCTCTTTTATCATATTTTTTTTTCACTTTCTGAACAATAATAGCAATTGAATCTGAATGCCAGGGTGCATTTCCCTTTTAAAAGGAATGAAAGGGAAGTAAAAACAAATTGAACAGAATTATCTCCAACGTGTAAAAATCCAGATGTGTAAAAATCCAGATGTGTAAAAATCAAGTTATCAAGATAGGAAAGGTTGACATAGGAGATAAACCTATGCTAGATTCCTTAAAAAAATAAAAATAAAAGGAACTCCCAATAGTGGGTATCTACTGCCACCTACTGTTACTACACGCTTAGATTTGCCACTTCTTTGACTAGAGCTGGGATAGAATTGGAATATCTTGAGAGGAGAAACTTAAGGGTACAACACAGTGATATCAGTTGGCATCTCAACAGTCCTAATTTTTGAATAGTGCTTAATCTTTCACTTGATCTAGCTTTCAATTTGAAGAATCAAAACACTTTCCTCAAATAAAAAGTTCGTTGAACTACATGAAAGAAGCTGTCTCAAGAAGACTTTTGCCACAATGGTCAATGCTGCTGCAGACAGGACACAGTGGTGGGGAGATGCTGGCTGAGGAATTCTGGGAGTTGGAGTCCTCCCCTCTTAAACTTGCTGAAGCTGAGAAATACTGCTTGGTAGGATTTCTTCAGTTCTTCAAGTCAGAACCACACTTTGTGTTGTTAGCAGCAGCAGTTGTAATATTAACAACAAAATCCTGTACACTGTGTGCACAATTATTTGGTAAGTATTTTGACCATATCATCATTTTTACATATATTTTCCACTTCCAAGATGTATAAACTTGAATGCTTTAGTGCAGGGGTGTCAAACTCAAGGCCCACGGGCCACATCTGGCCTGTGGGTGCTTAAATCCAGCCCGGGGGAAATATCAAAGGACTAGTCCGTGGTGCCTCTGGTGGCTAAAATGGCGCCCCCCCCCATGCCTCATTTTCACCCACCATGGCCTCCTGCGGCACTTTGTCAGCCAAAACGGGCCAAAAAATGACCCCAAAACAGGCCCAAAAACAGCCAAAACTCACCCCAAAATGACCCCCAAATGGCCCCAAAACAGCCAGCAGAGCTGCAGGCTAGAGGGTGGAAACGAGGCGCAGAGGGGCCATGTGCAGATCCCCCCTCACACCCCTTTTGGCTGGCAGGGTACTGCAAGAGGCATCCATCCCCCGCCCCCCATATCGGCCCATAGATAACTACAATGTTGATCTGGTCCTCAAAGAAATCCAGTTTAATACCCCTGGTTTAGTGGATATAAGCATATCAGGTGATGTGTATTTGTGTAATGAAGGAGGGTGTGGCCTAAGGAATCAATTGTGCATAATTATTAGGCAGCTTCTTTTCGTCAGGCAAAATGGGACCATCAAATGTTTTGTTGCAAATAGTCAACAGGGTTGCAAGAAACATGTTGAGAAAAAAAGGCACACATTAACTGGCATAGATTTGAGAAGAATCAAACGTGAAGCTATCAGGAACCCATTATCCTCCAGTGCTGTCATATTCCTCAACTACAACCTACCTGAAGTGCCCAGAAGTACAAGGTATTCAGTGCTAGGAGACACAGCCAAGGTAAAAAAAAGGCTGAAAGCTGACCACTGCTGAATAAGACACAGGAGTTGAAATGGCAAGACTGGGCAAAGAAATATCTGAAGAGATTTTTCAAAGGTTTTATGGACTGATGAGATAACTCTTGACGGACCAGATGGATGGGCCCATGGCTGGATCAGTAACGGGCACAGAACTCCACTTTGACCCAGATGCTAGCAAGGTGGAGATGGAGTATTGGTAGGGGCTGATATTATTAAAGATGAGTTAGTTGGGCCTATTTGGGTTGAAGATGGACTCAAAATCAACTCCCAAACCTACTGCCAGTTTTTAGAAGACACTTTCTTCAAGCAGCAGAACAGGAAAAAGTCTGCATTTTTCAAGAAGAGCTTGATGTTTTAAAGAGGACCATGCTCCATCTGGCTAGCCAGTGAAGGCCTTAAAATAAGGATGACATGGCCCCCTTCCTCACCTGACCTAAACCCTATTAAGAACTTGTAGGCCTTTCTTAAATGGGAGATTTACAGTGAAGGAAAACAGTGTATCTGTCTTAATAGTGTCTGAGAGGCTGTGGTTGCTGCTGAACAAAGTTGATTGTCAACAGATCAAGAAACTGACAGACTCCATGAATGGAAAGGGTATGTCTGTTATTGAAAAGAAGGGTGGGTCTATTGGTTTGTTTTTTTGAAATTTCAGAAATGTTTATTTGTACATTTTGAGTTGTTTATTATTCTCACTCTAACAGATACAAATAAACAAGTGATGGGCAAATTCTCATTTTCCATTTAGTTGCATAATAATTTTGCACACTAATAGTTGCCCAATAATTGTGCACACATATTCTCCTAAGAAAGCTAAAACCTCACTTTTACTTTCTTAAATATTCAGGTTTGAGATTTATTAACATTTTCCTTGGATTGGATTTAGACCAAGAGCAATTGTAGTTGTTCAATGATAAAATTAATCCTCCAAAATACAACTTGCCTGACAATTGTGTACAGTGTATGTACTGTGTCACACAGGCCTATCTCAAACTTTGTTCACTATTCATTAGTCAGTGTACTGTGTGCATTATTTGTGTACAATTTCTACCTTGTCTTCCCTTGTTTGATAACAATTATTACCAAAGTGTAATAGCCTAAACTTTGTCAGCTGAGTCCTCCAAGGAAGATCAACCTCTCAGGATTGCATTTTCCATTTATAGTTATGATGCCTTCTACCACTGTTCAGCTGACTTAGTTCATTCACTCATTCTTTTTAAAAAAAAATTATTATTTTTTTTTGAAATTTTAAATACCATAGTTCCCTCTCATCGCTTAGTGGCAACGTTTTTTATTATAATTCCATTAGAATTCATTACCTGAATATTCAAAAATTCATGATCAAATATATATAGTATCCTTTTTTCTTTTGTAATATAATTTTGAGAGATGGTTGGAGATTAAAAGCAAAGGTAACACAATTCTAAATTAAAAAAATGCAGCAGTGCAAGAGTAACTTCAACATGAAAAAGAGAACACTTCAGGAATTTTTTTTTAAATGTTTATTTTTAGAAAACCTAGAATGAAAAGGCAAGCAAGTAAAATCCTTTTCTGGACATTGAAAGAGTCTTAAGAGTCAATTCAAGGCACATCTTCCTTAGGCATATCCTTAAAATTACTTCACATCAGAAGATAGGAGGCATGGGACATTGGGAAAAATCCTATAAGTGTTAAAGTTGGGAAAACTTACAGACTATTAGCATTTTAAAACTTGAAACAGTGAAGTATGCTTGAATTGGGATCAGTAGCCAATGTCAATGTCAAAAAGTAGTCTTAATGATTCAGCTGTGATTTAATATTTTGCACTAAATGAACTTTCCAATCGATTTTTAAGAATAACCTATACATGATACACTGCAGTGGAATGGTATGAGGGCATTACACCAAGTTAATGATTCTTTATATAAGCCTTTCTGTGATTGATTTCAACTAAGTGAGTGATTCCCAAACCTGAGTGAATTGGGTAAAAGTAGTTTTTCCTTTGAGTGACATTAACAATCACAAGAGGGACATTTAAGTTGACTTAAAGTATTTTACCTACAATGGGTAAAAAGACTTTCTGATAAGCAGTTTTGAGTGATGGACGAAGAAGATTGGAAAGCACTAAACTATGTTGATGAGAGAACTTCCTCAAACTTATAATCATCCTGAAAAGTTCAGAACAGAACAGAAAATAACATCGAGTTGGAAAGGACTTGGGAGATTTTCTACTTCAACTCCCTGCTCAAGCAGGAGGCCCTATATCATTTCAGACAAATAGTTGTCCATTCTTTTTTTACATGTCTCCAGTGATGGAACACCCACAATCTCTGAAGGCAAGGCAATCAACTTCACTGGTAATTGTTCTATCAGGAAGTGTTTCCTTCGTTCCAGGTTGCTTCTCTTCTTGATTAGTTTCCGTCCATTTCTCCTTGTCTTCCAGTGTTTTGGAAAATGAGTTGACACTCCTCTTTGTAGCAGCCCTTCAAATATTGGAACAGTTACCATGTTGCCCCTAGTCTTTCTTTTCTCTAGACTAGACATACCCAATTTCTGCAATTCTTGATATGTTCTAGCCTCCAGCCCCCTAATCATCTTTGTTGATTTTCTCTGCACTTTCCAGACTCTCAACATCTTTTTTATACTGTAATCAAAATTGGATGCACTGTTCCAAGTTTAGTCTTTCAAGACCTTATAAAGCAGTACTAACACTCCATTTGATCTTGATTCTATCCCTTGGAGGAGATTCTCCAACAAGGTAGACCTGAGGATGTCTTGCTTGAAGATCAGCATCTTCTTGGTGATCAATATTCTCAAGAAAAAAAAAATCCTCAAGAAGCTCTAGATCTCCATCCAAAGGCATTTTTCTGAGCAATGAATGAGCTATCTCTTTAAGTCTCCTGTCATGTCTTAACAGCAGCAAGGATTCTTTTTGCACAATATTGGAAAAATGAAGATATACTACGAGATGAAGAAATAGTCAAGAAGATACTAGATTGTGCAGAAATGGATAGATTTGAGATTGAAAATTAAACAGAAAGAGGATTAGATTATCAAATATGGCATTTATTTTATCAATGGTTGAAAAAAAAAGGAGTGGAGATTAAGAATGTAATTTGTATTGTTAAGCAAATTATATACCCAGACAACACGATGTTTATTAAGCACTAAGAAATGTATTTAATAGAAAATCAATTTTTAAAAGTCTCCTGACTCTTTTAAGCACACTGGGCATACTAAGGTATACTTAAATTACAAGTCTGGTATTTATTATAAAATATTAAATATTTTAAATACTGTATTATTTTAAAAATATTAAAATATTCTTGTTCCATAGCCTGTGTTTTCCAAAATCTCATTTCCTTAATTCTTTTGGAGGCTTCCAGTTGCCTTGGCTGTTTTTTTACATCCTTTCCCTCAATCAGATATACTATCTTTAATTAAAGAGATATTTTCCAAATCAAAGCTGGAATTTTATCCTCCTCAAGCACAACCTGGTGTGCAACCAATTTCCTTCTGGTCCATTGCTATTGGAGTAATAAGTCATGAACAGCATCTGACACAATCCTCCTATGAGAAAGATCATAACTGTTTTGGAATTTCTTCTTTACTGATAAAACATACATTTAGCTTGGTTACATAACATTGCAATATGCTGTAAATCAGTGGTGGAATTTTGCCAGAATCCTTCAAATCTAGCACATCAGTGGATCTTTGATCTTTTAAGAAATTCAAATTAGTAAATGGTCGGCTGCAGGATCAATTATGTGCCCATGGAGCAACCTAGGCATTTGCCTGGGGCAGCACAAAGGAGTAGAACAGTTGGCAGAAATGGGGATGCAGTAGAAATCTTCAGGTTTAATGACTAGAGCAACTGCTAGATGATATCGAAGTCTCTGGAAAAAACCTAACCCTCTGCTGCTATCTGGTGGACATCCAGATTTTTTGCAGTCCAGAACAGTAAGCCTTGCTTCTTACTGATGCACACTCCATCCATAAAGAGAACACTCCCGCCCCCAAGTCTCCTTTCCTGCATTTCTTTCCTAAGAGTTGCTTGTTTGCAAACTAGGGAACCAAAACAGGGCTGCTCCCTTGTATATAATGATTAGGTCTTTAACTGATGACTATTATCAGAATGGTATGCCTCTTCTGAGTGATTTATTTTGGAGTCCAACGAGCTCTGCTTTACATCTCTGCATAGCATCCTCTTCCAAAAAAGATCAGAAGCACAATTTCTTGTTATTTCATCCAAATTCTGCAAGACTTTATTCATAGTAAGTTTTTGATTTTGCAACCCTTTCCAAAATGTAATAGCCATGCTATTTGGAAAGTTCTGAGAACCGAGGTCCAGAGAAATGAAGGAAGCCTACTTTGGAAAAGTGGTTTTATCAGTCTTAAACTACAATAAGCAGGATGAAATATTAGAACTCTAGAAATATCAATACCTTTAAACTCTACTATATATGAGTGTCTGTGTTCATATTTACTCAATATGAATCTTGGGTAATACTACCTGAACTCTTGAATCCACTTACAACTGTTTCTGCCCTTCCTCAAGGCTACTTCCAAGATAAAGTCAGTCCTCAAAATAGGAAGACTGTCCCAGATGCTGTAACCCCTTGTTCTTAATGCTCCATTTCTTTAAACAAATGTGCATAGGCATTACCAAGCCACATTCACGTCCCAAGGTGTCTTTTTTATTGTTCAATACTATATCAAACAAACAAGTATCACTGAAACCAATAGAACTGCTTCTGAAATCGCTTGTCAGAAAAATTGGACAGTTGGAATTTCTCCCCCTGGAAGGTACACAAATTCTCCTCATCTAAAAAATTCAATTTGGTACGGTCTGATTTTTACTCTGTTTAAATGCAAAAAAATAGAGATTTAAAATACCTCCTGAGACCACCTACGTTGAACACCCTATATCATTAGGAAATTTTTCTTGATGTCCAATCATATGCTTCCTTACAATGTAAACCCATTGTTTCATCTTCCAGAACAATATTGATCTCATTTACCCCAGTTGTACATAATAGCCCTCCTGATACTTGGTAGATACCATCTCTTCTCATTATCTTCTCTTCTCTGAACTAAATATACTTCACATATAACCATTCATAATACTTTTTCCTTCCTGGTCGCTTATCAACTTGATTGCTTTCCTCTGATATGCTCCATTTTTAAAATCCCAGATTTTGCCAGTCACGAAAAGAGACTATAATCAGCAAAACTTTTACTAAATTGTAAGTTTTGCAATTAACTTTAAACTAAATTAGATGTTGGAAAGTATCTATATTATATGATATTCAGTAGTATATTATACTACTATATCATCCTATCTTGATATATTGAGAACAAACCCATTCTTAAATAGCCAAAGAACACTATCTTATATATTCTGTCTTTAAGTCAATGTTGACTCCTGGCAACTACCTAAATTATTTTCTGCAGTTTTCTTGGCAAGATTTTGCTTAGTGGTTTGTCATTGCCTTCTTCCTGGGGCTGAGAGACAGTAACTGGCCCAAAGTCATCCAGCTGGCTTCATGCCTCAGGTAGGACTAGAATTCAGAATCTGCTACCTTAATCTCTACACCAATCACTTATGGAGACATTTGGTAAAAGAAGAATGGAATGGACTTTCCTGGGATTCTATTTTTCATGTGGAAGGATCAATGCAAAATGCATGGGATTGGCCAGTTGCATCCAGCATTTTCTAATAGTATCACCTTGAAGCATGTCATTGCAATATTTGAAAGGAAGATAATCCAGTCAGCTGCAGAAGAAAGGTAATGTATCCTATTAGTTTGCAGCCCTCCAAAGTCCCTAAATAGAATAAAAGAGAAAGATCAGACTCCAAGACATTTGAAGGTTTTTTTAAAAAATTCAAATTAATGTTTTTTCTTCCATTATGAACCAGTGCCACTAAGAAACATAAGATGGCATTGTTGCAATAAGCTTTTGTTTAACAGAAATACTTAAAGAAAATGTTTATTTCTGAGCAAATATTTTAAAACCAGGTACATCCTGGCAAACTTCTAATGTACCAGATATAGCTGCAGCAATGCAAATAGATCGATGGGTTGTTAATTTTGAGCAATGCCAACGAGGCGGACTGAAAAACCAAGAGGTTAAGAAAACAGGAAGGAAAAAAACCCTAACATTTAAAAAAATAATAAAGAACAAAATGTTCTTCCAGAATAACTGCTCCCTGCAGGAGCTATTTTTAATCTCCTTGGAGGCAACTTCCCAAACCAAAGGCTGTTCAAACTCCTTCTTTTTACCTCCTACACAAAGATATTTCATACACACAGAGGGAAGCAAACAAAAAAACAGACACCAATAGATGAGTTCACTTATTATGATAAACTAAGGTTTGTTGAAAAAACCATGATTGAATGTACACATTAAACAAAACCAAAATGTGGGTTCTTTTCGATTGTGTGATGTGATGTCAAACATGTAGCTTGTAGTTATGTTTTATGTATTGTAGATACTGAGTACACTAAATTCAAGAAATCATAAATAAATGATGACTTATAGTACATGCATCCTGTCACTGATGCAAGAGTAAATCATGCTTTACCAACCAGAGTGGTTGAATTTACATAGCATAGAAGCCAAAATAAACAAATTATAGTTTATGAACAATGCATGTAGCAAATATGTATTCCTTTTCAAATTATTCACCAATCACATATAATCTAACTTTGCTTGCCCCCTAAAATTGGAAGAATGTGTGTTGAATATGTTCAATGCCTTGAGTTATTTGTAAAAATTATAAAGGCAAGATACAAATTAAATAAATATTTATGGAGTAGTTGTCTACGCAAATTGCTTAAGAAACCTAGCTTGTTTGCTTTAAGGATTGGATAGTAGATATTATTTGAGCATTCCTGTATGCTTGAAAGTATATTCTTATCCCTTTCAAAACTGCACAGCTCTGATGCTTATTTTAGAGCTTATAGTTCCATTTTCATAGGCATCATACCTCAATATGGCATGAACTATGTGCTCAATTTTCAGCAACTATGGACATATAGCATTCTAAGCAGGAATGGCCAACAGGATGTGGGTTGCAGGTAAAAAAATAACAGGTTGAGTCTCAATCCCATCACTGCACCCATCATCTTGTCTTGATAATAGCCTGTAGAACAGGGGTGTCAAACTCAAGCCCGGCGGGCCAAATCTGGCCCGGAAGTGCTTAGATCTGCCCTGGAAGCAGTGAATGCCTCTGCCAGTGAAACAGACCTCGGGAGGTCCACACACGGATCTCCCAGGTTCTGCTTTTGATTGCAATGGCCTCCTGCAGCCCTCTGCCAGAGAAAATGGAGCTTGGAGGGAGCTCAGTTTTCACTAGAAGACGGCTGCAGGAGGCCGTCGTGGCCAAAACGGAGTCTGGGAGAGGCGTGCAGATTTTCACTAGCAGAGAGTTGCAGGAATAACATCAAATTGGCCGTGCCCACCTTGGCCTCCCCCCACGAGGTCAAACACAACCCTGATGCAGTCCTCAATGAAATCAAGTTTGACACTCCTCCTGTAGATAGTCTTGGCTCCAAGGATGAAGAAAAGGACTTGGAAGCCATATGTGGTCTCAAACTGCAAGGCCTATCTGTTCAGTGAAAATGGTGATTTCCCCAGGCCAGGCCATGAGATATAGCAGAAGTAAAACTCCCAACAATCTGAATACTGGCTATGTTTTTTTCAAGTCTATGGTCTATGTGGATATTATATGAAAGAATCCTGTTGTGTCTGACTGAAAACAAACCTATTTCAATGGCCTGTAAAGCACACACCTTTTTATTGGCTCTGAAAGTATTCCACTTGTTAAGAGAACACCAACAATATATTTTTAAAATTATGACCTCTGAGCTGTAATAAATCTTTGATTTCATTTTATTAGATTTTAATTTGTAGGTGGTATCTGTGTAATGCTTTAATCACAAAAATATGGTTAATATTCATCATTTTCACATGTAAAATTTCGTGCTGTTTGCTTATACATCATTAGTATGTCTGACAGGCAAAGTCACTCGGGAAGCCAGATTCACTTAATACCTCTTCTTACTAATAATTTAAAAACTGTACTGTTTTACTACTCTGGCAAGAAAGATTGTAAAATGGGGCAAAACTCACTTAACCACTGTCTCGCTTATCAACAGAAATTTTGGATTCAATTATGGTTGTAAGTTGAGCACTACCTGTACAGCAAGACTCTTCCAAAATGTGTTTATTTACAATGTTGATGAACCAACCCAATTGACTCTGAGCAGTATACAATCAAAAAGCAATTTAATCTTGTTTTCATCCTGAACCCATTCCTGATTCATCACAAGGCAATTCATATTCTTGTTAAAAAGGATGGAAACACCTTCCATCAGTCTATCTACAGTTATTCTTGACTATCAGTGGCCTCAGAAGAGAATAGATGCAATACAAACTGTATTGCCTAGTAATCAACAACTGATCCATTCAGCAAGTAAGGATTTTCTGATTTATTTCCTCAACTTTCCAACTGAAGTTCTAAGGAGCTAGCATTGTCAAGACTTCATTTGCAAACTCTGTACTTGAAAATCAGCAATGAATCTTCCCAACTGGTTGGTCCCTTGAGTGCAATGTAGAATATTCAACAGAAGCAGAACAAATAAAAGAGATGATTTAATTCATACATCGGTTCAAAGGACAAGTAGTGTCTAGAAAACCTTGATTAGAGGTCAATTCCCCCCAAGTAATCCTTTCAGAATAATACTTGAGAAGAAAGTGAGAGCAAAGAACATGCTTTATTGAGAAGTTGATACACTGATAGCATATTCTAAAATATCCAGGAAAACAGTTTTGCTTCTGTACAGGAACAAGCAGCCTCCCTTTGTCACAAAAAAGAGCATTACCCCATTTTTTTTTTTTGCAATAATCTAGAAGCTGAGAACAATTGCCAGACAATGTTCAGAAATAGCAATCCTACAGACTGAAGATGGCAATAAAAAGGCAGAACCAAACACAAGAACCAACAGACAGGAATTCTTATCTAAAAATCCTTGGTGGAGATTGAACAAGTCTATTTGTTTTTCTCAAGATGGGAGATGAAAGGACATTTTTTAAAGACATATTTAGTTGAAAACAGATTGTATGTCATGCAGGTGTCTACTATTGAAAATTGCATGCTAGGCAGGAATGAAAGGCATAGTTGTATGGATAATTGTATCTTCAGGATTTTTCATATATGTCACCTAACCTTACCATTAAAAGCAACACTCCTCCTTTTGTGGAAACTGCAATTAAGAGTGCAGAATACAACGTCCATTTTTCTGCAGCCCTTAAACAAATAAAACATACTGTCTCTTTCATAGTCCACCATGTCAGGAAAAACCAAATCACTGCCTTAGCACAGGAAGTATTCTCAAGATGAAACCCAGGATGTAAATGTCCATTACTTCAAGCTGAGTGAGCACAATCATCTGTTAATCTTCACTGTGACTACTTTGATCTGCTGCATGCAAGTGTACTCCCAGTGCCAGGTTACTCTGTGTCTCATTTGGAAAAAGATTCACATCTCAAATACTGGGATATTACTGTATAATATCATGCACATCTGTGGCCAAAGGATTGGCCAGTAGAGCAACCCAATACAGCAGAGACTGCAGAGACACAGCCCAGCAGCTAAGACATAACTTCACACCAATAATATAGCCAAAAAGAAAAGCCTAAAAGACTATTGGTAGGCCAATTCTTTTATGTATACATTGCCATCTATATATAACTGGAACCAGCAGACAAGAGGGTAGCAGACTAGCCACAATTTTCCTCTTTTTCTTTTTGTAATATAGGAAGATTGAGATTTTAGAAATGGGCAAATTAAAACACTTGTAGCACCTGACTTACAATGGTCAAGAGTTTTATTCTTAACAGCTGTTACAAGTAGGTACTACTTATTGCTGGTAGAGGATTCCCTTGAATCAAAGACTTTATTTAAAAGATGATTTAAAAATTCTCATTTAAAATGGGCATGCTTACTATGGAACTGATGAAGGATGTCTATTACAGTTGTTTTTTATTTTTAATTTGTCACAATTTCAATTAAAAATTGGGACAATTTTAATTTGTCATAATATGGAGTCATATTATGATAAACTTTCAGGTATCAAATCTTAAAATGAGGTTTAAATTTATCTTTGGGTAATCTTGTATAATAGACTTTATTTTTCTTTTGTAAAACATTAAAATTAATTTAAAAATAGCCATAACTGCCCACCTGCCCTCAGTAGCTTCTGAGCCAACTCTTAACCATTTATGGAGCAGCATATCTGAAGCTGTCAATCTCCTTACAGACTGCTTTAAAAAAGAATAAGAAAATTATCAGACCAAGGCAGTCTCATTGTCAGGGAAAATCTGCAAATTGCCAATGTAGGGCCAAAAAATACAAGCCATCATGAAGACTACATTCAGTCAGCTGCAGCGAATTGCTCTGAAGCCTGGCATTAGTATATCCAGTAGCTTCACAAATTGAATAATAAATCACAAAACTGCCAAATGTATATAGCAATGTACTGCAAAGAAATAACTGGCAAAAAGAGCAATGTTCCCCCACCAGCTGATGAAATATGTTTCTATGCATATTTCTTGGGCTTTAAGCATAGGAGCTTGAAGCAGCTAATCCAAAATGATGAGGCATGCCAAATTAGAGAGACAATGCTATGCCACAGCTCAAATGTTGATCTTGCAATTTTTTCTCTACAAAGTTAATTGAATTGACTCTTGAAGTATATTAGCAGTCAGAGCCTATTCAAAAACTGCCATCAGGGTCACTTGTCCAAAATTACAGCGGATTGAATGATGGCATCTTGTCTTTCCATTCAGGCATGCAATCAAAACCAGGTAATGTGGCATCTTTCCTCCCTGATATCTTCCACTTGGGGATCTGACTATCCCGGCTACAAAATCCAATTCACAGAGGGCTGACTCATTGCTTCTGATACCCTGTATCCAGAATTATAAAACCATTACTATTCTCAGAAACCAGTCAGTTTGGAGCTTCCTTACCCATCAACTCTTTTGGTGGATTGAACTGGGGAAAATATTTTGATGACAATGTTGGAATACACAGGTGCCAAGATCAATAAAGTTTTAGGTTCTGCAAATAAATGTGAGAAATTTGCACATCCAGGAGCAATTCAGGATCCCAGGAAGCACTGGATAATTTCTTACTTGTACCTTGTCAACATGTGGTTAGGAAATAGTCTCACGGACATACATTTAGACTGTATATACACATGCAGCAGAATGGCAGGGAAACGTAAGGTGAATAGGATAGATTGGAGTATTTCAGAACACAGGCACAGGATTGCTGGGGGCTTTTTTAGTGCTCTCTTATCTATCAAAAACGTGCAGATGAAAGCTAGTATAGAAATGGGACTAATGAGAATATCTGTCCCTATCCCCACTAGCTTTACTTTGTTTTTAACAGAGAAATTTAACCTTGATTTTTCTTTGCCCCCATCATTAAAATGAAGCAATATGATCCTTTCTATCACATTTGCAATTCCACTATATTGCATAGGTGAACTACATCTCAGAGGGCTAAACAGAGGGCTAAAACTAAAAATGTGAGAAGCAACCAAGTTTTTGTGCTAGGAGCAAATAACTGATGGAGGAGCAACTAAATCCTACTGCATTTTCTTGAAACCATGTTAATATTGTCCAGAACTCTCATCTTTTCAATCTTGCCTTATAGACAAGGTATCTGGTCAAAAATGTTCTATAAAAAGTAAAACACTGAAGAAATATCTGAAAGGGAAGAGTTGATACCAAGAGCAGTCACATGTCCAAGATCTGGAAGGATCTAGTGCTGGGAAAAGAAAAAGTACCCACAGTGGTGATGATGGCAGCACATGAATGGGATGTTCGCACTTCTTGGAGAGACTGGTTAATTAAGTGCCTTTGGGAGGGGTCCATTTCAAACAGCTGGGATCCATGATTTTATTGCTGTTGCACCTTTTGGCCTCTTTGGCTATCCATTCATCAATAAGATCCTAAGAAGACAAAAAGAAAGGCAGGTTAAAGGCTTGTGGAAATTTATTTATAGAAGACATAACTATAACTAATATTGACAGAAATTTCAAGCTAAGAAAGTTAAAACCGTTTTGCTATTGCCTCTCTCCTTTGGGATAGTGCTCCACCTGAAGTCAGATCCGCACCAATCCTGCTGTTGTTTAAGAAAGCTCTGAAGAAGTAAATGCTGCTTAGAGTCATCTGTGATTAAAATGGCCTATATGTACAAACAAACACATGAATGGTTTTATGCCAGAAGGACAGTTTAATAGTGTTGCTTTCTTAAGTAAAAACCTCTGTATGTAGGTCCAAAAAAGTTCCTTGACTGATTAATTTTGAAAGAGTCCTATTTTCTGGTATTTTTGTTATAAGCAGAAAATTGATACCACGTTATTTCAGGCTTACTATTTTAGAAAGTGAAACTGTAATAACTTAGTTGCATAAAAAAGAAGGAAATGTACTGAAGGAAAGCTTAGAAAACAATGTGTTCACTTGTACTGATTTTGTCATAATTCATTTTTTCTGTTCCCATGGTCACCACAGACTGGGTAAAATGACCATTTTGTTCATTAGGTCAGAATGCCTTAGACCAGAATGACAACAGCTTTGTTTTATTTAATCAAAACTTAAACATTATATACTTTTAAGATTTTATAAAAATTTGTTCTGAACACCAGAGCTGACAGATTTCACAGGTCCTCCACACACTTCATTTCTGGTAAATTAATTTTTTTTAAGTTCATCAATATGATGTGGGGGAGAGAATACTCTGATTGCTATTATTAGACTCTCTGACTCAGAAACCTGAACAATTCTTCCACATCACCCAGAGCTAGTTATAAAAATAAAACAATATTTATCTTCTGCTCACTCTTGGTTGAGCCAGTGCAGACCAATTAATATTGCAGTCATAAACGAACAAAAATTATTGAAGAATTAATATTAAAAACACAATGAGACTTTCTTTTAGGACTGCTCTGTACCCATAAAGCTATTAACAGGAGATAATTCCTTTTTAGATAAGTTCAATTTATCTTGGAATTTGGTCCCCAAATATGCCACTCAAAGGTCAAGGGCAATTCTCAGCTTAAGAAATAATATACACCCTGTCCTAAATGAAGCATCCCAGCTGTAGTTGGTACCATCTATATTTCATTTTCTCCATTTTTTTGGTGTCATGCCTCTCCTATTCATTGTTTTATAATCTTGTTTCCTAATATGTATCTGTCCTGTTTTTTTAAGCAAACATAACCTATCACATCCATAAGTGGAAATTTTAAGATATCAAAGGAGAAACAGGGACATCATGTAAATATTATTTTCTTCAGCCATCCAAAAATTCTATATGCAATTGGTTTTGCTTTATAGAAATGTTTACAGTGATGGTGGGATGGAAAGCTCTTTAGCTCTCCAGGTACTGGATTCCCAACAATATTCAGACAGCTATGGTTCCCAGGAAAACTGAAAAGAGTCCTGCAAGAGATTTCTGTGCTCAGATAGTACATACAGACTCCTGTTTTCCGATGCAGCCTATCTAGGGCAGAAGAGCAATTCCCCCCCCACACCCAAAAAATTCAGAACATGCAGTCAGTACCCACAAACATCCCAAACAAAGATGCAAAACTGCAAGGCAAACTCTTACTTGTCTTTTTAGGACCAGGTGTTTGCCTTTCCAGTACTTGAGCATCTGAAGGGCTTGCAGGGTGCTAACAATGTCAACAGGATTGACAGCTGTCTCTTGGCTGATCTCTGGAATAAAGAGATAGAAGACTCTATTATTAATGAAACAAATACATGGGATGATCTATTTTTAAAAAGGCTGTTTCCTGCCCAGTCGCACAAAGACTGGAAGCCAGAAGACAAGTTCATGTGGCTTTGTAAAAGAACAGAATATACCATTCTCAGAATTTATAATCTCAACGGTAGACTGAAAGATGCCTTTCAGAAGAGAAGGCAAAAGACTGAATGTGATTTTCTCTAGTCAAGGATTAACTGCTTTCCATAACTCTTTGCTCATCCAGATGAAGCACAAAAACAGAATCAAACAAATTCAGCAGTTATGAGATACCATGTCTTCTGGTAGACAGAATACAGAATACAGAGAGGAATTTTAAGCTTCTGTTATTTGGAGGAATTTCACATTTTTCCTCCTATAGGAAGAAAAATAGATTGAACTAACTGGGCTGGAACTGTTTCAAACCATTTATGTTTTGAAGCATACATTTATTTATTCTCCATTTAGATTCCAGATTATTTTGGAATTCATTGGACAGGCATAAAAAGTAAGGATAGGGAAAAGGGGGAGTAAGCATCTAGGGAAAAGCAGCAATGAAAGATAAATGAGAGATTATCAGACTTTTTAATCTCTGGTCACCCTGACCTATTCCTCAATAGGTTCTTAAGTTTTATTCATTTTAAAATATCTCCTTTTTTGCAACATGGTAAGAAAGACATTAACGGCAAAAGTAAATTGAGAAAAACTGCTCCATGTGGCCACAGTAAAGGGAGAATTAGAATTTAAGGAAAGAGAGTGGAGAAAAGTAGAACTCACCTTTGATGGAGATTTCTTTGCCTTGAAAATTATGCAGATAACGAAGAAGAACCTCCTTCCAGTAACTACGGTAGCTGATGAGTCCCAAGTCTGAGAGAGGCCTTTCTGGAGAGCCAACTTTCTCTTCCACTTTGGAGAGTAAATAGCCTGTTTAGAGAGCACACATACATTTTTGAAATTTGGTCTTACAGATATTTTTAGATGACTGTATTTTTCGGTGTATAAGATGCACTTCCCCCCCCAAAAGTGGGTGGAAATGTCTGTGCATCTTATACAGCAAATGTTGCTGAAGCCCCACCTAGCCTGCCCCCACCCTTCGGCCTCTGCCTTCCAGCAATTTGCCTCCTTGCAGCAAACAGCAAACAGCCTGGTCAGCTTCACCACAGCCTGATTTGATTAGAATTGCCTCCTGACGATCAGCTGTTTCAGGCTGCAGGGATCGCCATCGTCTATTGCCGCCTCTGTGCGCCCCATTTTTGGTCTCCGCATCCTGTTTTCGGCCTCCGCACACCCCTTTTTCTGCCCGTTCCTATCCCTGCCACCCGGAATGGGCTGAAAATGAGGTGCCCGGAGGACGAAAACGGGGCGTGCAAAGGCTGAAAACGGGATGAGATCAAAAATGGGGTGGGTGGACACGGCAAGACGTGATGGCGATCCCTGCAGCCAGAAACAGCTAATCATCGGGAGGCCGATCCGATCGACAATAAGCTGCTTGTGCTCAATCAGGCTGTGCTGAAGCTGACCAGGCTGTTTCCTGTTTGCTGCAAGGAGACAAATTGCTGGGAGGCAGAGACAGATTTTATTTTTTCTTCTTGTTCTCCTCCCCAAAAGCTAGGTGTGTCTTATACTTGAGAGTGTATTATAGTCTGAAAAATATGGAATTTCCACCACAGTTCCATACATGGATTTGTAAGCCCATTATTGTAGAGCTCAAATACTTTATGGTGGGCAAACCTCTGGGAATAAACATGGAAGACTGCACTAGAATATTCATTTTTACTGAAATCAGATGCAAAAAGGATGCTCTTTCATGTTATTACTACTATAAATGCTTTGCAGCAAATTAGAACTCTAATGCAGAACCTGCAGCACAATATGGTGGCATATTTCTACTAAAAAAAGAATTATTTGTAAATCTTTTGACACATCAAAATGTTATGCCTCAAACAGCTCTGAATATCTGATATGATTTGAGATTGATGTAATCTGCCTGACTAGATTTCTTTAAACCGTACTTCTCATAGGATCTAAATGTATTAAGATACTGCTGCTAAAATTTCTAAGCAATTGGTTTAGACCTCCATTACAGGTAGCATTGTAACAAGTTTCTATCAGCTAAATTCTTTCTGGGTTATTTATTTATTGCTTTAGAAAGTTTAGATAGTTCTAAAGAATTCCTCAGCTTACAAAAGATAACACCTTTAAAAACTGAGAGCTGTCTTGGTTTGTTGTTATAGCAAATAGTAGTTACTAGCAAGTACTTGGGAGGGTGCTCTCATATTTTCTGGTACTCACCAGGGATGTGCAAAATATTTGAGTGCAGAGTGTTCTGAGTTGAAAATGGCAGGACAAATTATTAAGTATCTATTAATTCCCATGGGTGCTAATGGGGAAAAAGTATGAATAATAAAAAAATGGGGGAACCTGTTGGCACCTTTCAGACCAACAAGTTGTATTAACAGGAATAAGTATGCAACCAATGGAGTGGTAGCTCATAAAAGCTTATGCCTTTCAACAAATATTTGTTAATTAGAATAAGTGCTACCACAGTCCTCCTAATTTTTAGCAACTGTGGAGTATCACAACAACCTCCTACAATGTCTAATATGAGCAACTATCTTCTATTTTGACTAAATAACTCAGAGCTGTTATTTAAGTAATCAAAAATCAAGTTTCTCTGCCGAGATCTGATTCAATCTGACATTATTTTCATTTTATCTTACAGATTTTTTTTTTCAATTCAAAAATGTCTTTCAAATCTCACTGACTTCCTAGTAGCAGGTAACATGGGTTGCAATCACTAATTCTTGTGGTTTTTGAAGTGAAAAACAAGGGAACGAATGATCAAAATCCTCAAGCCATTTTGAGATCATACAACAAACATGAAAGGTTCAAATTAAGTGGGGGCACTTTTATTCGAAGTTTGAAATAAAAAGGAAGAGTCCACTAGAGTGTATGAGAAGCACTAGGTGGGTTAGGAAAGATGCATTAGAGGCATCATGTTCTTTCGGGTAGGTGCACAAATGGATGGTCTGAGTGAAGAAGAGGTGGGGAAGTGAGGGGACAGGCAGGGGAGGCTTAAGCGAGCAACTTGCAGCCCTCCCTGTTGACTTTCTGGAATGCCAGCTGAAAAGATTGAAAACTTAAGTGTGAATGGGCTGAAAGGGTTTAGATTATGATCACATGATCGTGAGACTGCTGGGATAGCTAGAACTCCACGGACCAGTCATAACTACCCATTCATTCAGCATTGTTGTAACTTCAAATGGAGTGGACAAATGATTGTAGATCAAGGAATACCTCTATGTTTATTATTAGTTATCATTGACTAATATTATCTACAGTATTGTCAACACACATGTAAGTAAATATACTTACTGAAATCAATAAGCATTTTGCCATAACCCTGCCTCATGTACTGAGGCATTGTCAGGATGCAAGAAACATTATAGTTGAGAAATGAGTTCTTCTCCTAAAATTGAACAAAGCAGCATTTCAGGCTTGTGGTTTGTAAGAATTACGTAAGCATATAGTTAATAACAGACTGGCCCAAAACTGAGCAAAACAATAAACAAATAAATGAAGATATTCCCAGCAAGAACCATTAAGCCTTTACCTCCATTCTGTCTTGGTACGCCAAATAATATTTTATGGAATCTCAGCTTATACTGAGACAAATCAAACTTTTCTTTGTTTGGTTTGAATAACCATTCTCCAAAATACTCTTACTTTCAGAAGATTCTGGAACCCTGAGTATCTGGTTTCTTAATCAATTATTCTATTCTTGCTTCAGCAGCCTTTACCAGTGATCTTTGGCCCCATCTATTTAGCATCAGAACATTCATTAATGGGATTGATGGCAATAACTTCTCCCTATTTTATCACTGGGCCAATTCTCTAGGAACCATGCCTGTAGCTTCTGATTTAAACAGCAGATATAGGGAGACACATCTCAGGAGAGTAGTAGGTTACCCCAACAATTTAAAAGAAGTTTAAAGCCTAGAAGCCTAGTAAAAGGCTTCCAAAAACCATAGAAACAGGACCAAAAGCATACAGTCAGTTCAGTGTGTGTGTGTGTGTGCGCGCGCGCGCAATTAAAAACTAATTTAGGATAAACAGCTAAGCAAGAATGTACATAATGTCAATAAAATCATGTGCAAAGCAAAATTTAAAAATTTTGGAATCTTAACAGTCAACTTGTACATTTTTTTGTCTTACATGAAATCCAAATCTTGAACACCATTCTGAAAAATGACTTCCCATTACCAAACAAAGAGAAAATCCAAGCTGGCTGCTTACATTGCATTCATCAACTCAAAAATTATTTATAAATCATGACTGATAATGACTGATAAAAATAATGACTGATTAGATATTCAACATCCTAGAGTTTGCCTTCCCATTTCACTTAAGTATTTTACTTGAGTACCATGCTACTCTTAAGAATTTCAATACTTTTTAATCAATAATCCAGGGATGAAGACTTAACTGGTATATTTATCACACTAGATTATCCAACTCTTTTAAAGGCAGCCTGCTAGTTATGTTTGTTATGTAAAAGATCAGAGGCAAAGCTATGAAACTTATATTCCAAAGGCATTTTTCAAAAGGCAACTGGACTTCATTTTTTCCTTGAATATGTTTCACTTCTCATCCAAGAAACTTCTTCCATTCCGAAGCTTCTTCAGTTACGAACTGAAGAAGCTTCTTGGATGAGAAGTAAAACATAATCAAGGAAAAAAGTGCAGTTTCCTTTTGAAAAGCATCTTTGGGACAACCAAGACCTAGATGATTGAGAATCTTCCTAGACATATGAAACTTACGATAAACCAACTCTAGTTAAACTGATTGAATAAGCCAATTCTTTGTCAGACTAGTTTATCCCAATCTGGTTCTCCTGATGCTTATATAATTGTTACTGACAATTCTGATAATTCAATTAATCTAATGAATTCATAGGTTGGTAAAGTTCTAGATCTTTCAAGAAAGCTCAGAAAGTTGCCAGACGCTATTAGTTTAGGAAGTAGCTTTAATAAGGCTTGTGCTTGCAATTGGAGGTCCTTGCCACATAAACAAGAATATATTTAAAATCTGGATTAGTTAAGAGTTAATGTGTAGACAAAACTGACATTTGTAGCAAAAAAGAGTTTATATGTGTTCTTATATATGGAATTGAAAGCCACACATCCATTAAAAAAATTAAGTCTGCAATTAAAGATATGCATTTATCTTTATATATGAGCCTAATCACACAAACCCCCCAAAATATCTGGATTTTTCTTTGAGTATCATGTTGCCTAAACTAAAATGTGAAAACCAACCAAGTTTTTTTCCTAATTGTTATCATTAGGTTTTAATTTGTTTCCAAATCTGGAATTTCTGAAGTATTTCCTAATAGCTATACATTTTCATTGACACATTAAAAAGTTCAGACAGAGGGGACTTCCGGTGGTGAGGTCATGGTGAAAGGAGGTCTCCTCTGTTCCTGGAACCTGTTCTTTTGTTTTGGGGACCCTTCAGGGACACGAAGAGCCTGGAGAGCCGAGCGGAATAGAGGGGAAGCCTGGACAACGGCAAGGTGAAAGGCGATTGCCCGCTGCCACGAAAAGAAACTCCTGAAACCCGAAGTGAAAATGCCTGTCATACTAGTATGGCAGACCTGAGGCTGTGACTGAGCCACAGTTGAGAAGCAAAGAGATTACTAACAGATCGTGTCGTTAAAGCTGATCAGAAAATCCCAGAAACACAACGGTGGTGATTTGCCAAAAGAAAGTGAGTCCTGAATTTTTTTACTGAAAAGGGAAGCTTCGGCAGGTGGGAAATCCCCGAGGAACAGGTGGTGATTTGACGGAACAAACAGTGATTCAGCAAATTTGCATACACTGAAAAGATGGAGAAAAGAGAGGACACAGAACTTTGAGTGAAGGATTCCAGGAAGTGGTGAGGAAAGACGAGCGGATATACAGAGGAGGATATGGAAAGAAGAGGATTTGAAAGATTTAAAGAAGGAATCGGGAAAGCAGAGGCAGTGAAACGAGAAGGAAGGAAACGGCAAGAATGGCAAGTTGAAGAGAGTGGAAGGACTGGACAGACATTTGATTGAAAGAGACGGTGAGACCCGTGAGGTGTGGAGAAGAGATCGACAAGACGGACGCTAAACAGAAGGAGATTGAAAGGAGAAAGAGAGTGTGAAGTTTAAGATGGAGAAGAGAAACAGAAAGTAGCAAAGGAAAGAGAAAGTAGAGCTGAGACGTGAGGAAGGAGGAGAAAGGAACGCTAGAGACAACAGAATAGAACTGGACTGAAGGATAGTTTCTGATGGTACTGACAGTGAGTGATTAAACTCAAAACTTTGGATTATTGGTTAAATTTAAATTAAGAAACCTAAGGAACTTGAAGGAAAAAAAACTGAATTTATAGATATTGTTTGACTATGTCCATAAGATGACATATATTTATAGTTATATACCATATATATCTTGTGCTCTACTACAACTTATTATAATCTACAGTGATATATCTATACTGAAATATTTATATTTATACTTCTATACATATGCATAATTAAGTTCTAACTTAAAATCAATAACCACATTTCTTTTTTTCTTCTGTAAGAGAAATATCAATTAATTAGTTTGTAATATTGATAAGAGTACTATTATTATTCACTTATTGAAATATTAATGAATTGTTACTTAAGATAAATCTAAGATATCTATTAGTTAATAGAATTGATTAAGAACATTTAGTATATGGATTAAAAGGAATTATTCTGATATAGTATATAAAGCAGGTGGGAGCTGTAGCCAGGGGGGCATTTGCCCAGGTTCG
>AZIM01003651.1:68017-79892 GCA_000516915.1 Ophiophagus hannah | reverse complement strand
GGCAGCTTCAGCCCCAAATCTGGTAGACCGGGGCTCTCCAACGCCGAAGCATGAACCAAAGCCACGCACAGTCACGGTTAGTGGTCCGTCCTCGGGGAGGCTCAAAACCGGAAGTTGGGGAGGTAGCTGCTTTCCTGACCGTCAACAGCCCTGGTCGGCAGAGCTAGCACAGATCGGCAGGAGCTATGACCTGGACGCTGGCTGGGTCATCCTTAGGGATCATGGAGTACATCAGGCTGCCCCCTGGATCCTTGTCCCCTGCTCGCCGTAGCCACCAGAGCAATTTTACTCTTACCCGGTGCCGGACATTTCGCAGCTGATTGAAGCCTTGCCCCATGGGCCCAAGCAGGCTGGTGGATTCCCCATCGGCCAGAAGAAGCACCAACCCAGCTAGTGGGTGGTCCTGGAGCCAATTACCAACATCCAGGGCAGCCGATGACGACCAAGGCGAGGCCCAGGGAGGAAGAGACTGTGCCTGACGGCGAGGGCAGAGTTCTAGCCCGATTGGAAGACTTTCCCACAGAACAGCTGACCGCTCAACCGTGGAGCCAAACCCAGCTTCCGAAGTGACGCAGAGCCCGAGGGAGTTTCTGGAGCCCTCAGCAACCAGTCCCTGGGTGAGTTGGGTCCCGAGAGGAAGGGGACTGTCCCAGTATCTACATGCTCAGTGTGGAAGCGACTAGGACCCCTGCCTAAGATGCAGCCACTAGGGCGGAAGTATCTCACTGCACCCGACAGGGAAACCTTGGGGGAGATTGCTTGCCAGTCAGCTGAAGAGCTGGCGGAACTGCGAGGAACCTCCCCATAGTCAAAAGATAAGCCTGAAGAATTGTAAGAATCCCTCTCCCCTCCAATCAAGGAAGCCACGAGACGGCTGGGGCCTACTGCCAACGGCCCCACACCAGAACTGGGTACTCGTGGTCCAACAAGGGGTACTCGCTCCCTGCCTGGGAGACAAAAGAGGGGAGGATTTACCCTGTAAACTGTAGAAGTACCTGCCTCCTCCACTCCTGAGGAAGATAAAACCCCACTGACCTACGACAGTGATGATGATGGTGAAGACAATCCAATAGTGAGTGCATTCCCCCTTTCACTGTGCCAATGCTGGGGGTCAGGCAATTATTGACATGGGTTGTACCTGCTGCCTGATCAGCCTGACCACTGTCCTAAAACTGGGCATCCGAACGAAGATGACCTAACCCATAAGTTTTGAACAGGTCGATGGGTCACTAATTGGGGGCCTCCCAGCATCACTTCTTACAGAAGCTGTGAAGATGGAGATGGAGACAGACTCCACTTCATCATGGCACCAAAGATGAAAATGCTGGTCATCCTGGGGTTGGCATGGTTGGACAAGTGGACCCCGCCTATCACATGGCAGGGTGGTTACCGCATGCTCAGGATAGCGGTGGGGCCTAACTCCCTTCATCCAAACATTTGGGGGGGGTCCTACCCAACCCCAGTCCAAGAAAGCCCGGAATGAGAGCACCACGATGGCATCACAACCAGTCCCAGGTGACCTACAAATCCCTAGGGAGTATCGGAACTTAGCAGAGGCATTCAGTGAGGACGAAGCCAGTGTGTTGCCACCCCATCACCCCACTGACTGCGCCATCAAATTTGTGCCAGGAGCTAACTTACCCAAACCAAAGATGTACTCCATGACCCCTAAGGATGAAAGAGCTGAGAAAGTACATCAATGAGAACCTGGCTCACAGATTCATCCAACCTGCAAAATCCAAAGTAGCCGCCCAGTCCTCTTCAAAGAGAAGGACAAGTTGATGAGGCTATGTGTGGACTTTAGGGGGAATCAACACCATATGTGTACCCCCTCCTGCTCATGAAGGACACATTGGCCCACCTGGCCAAGGGGAAGGTGTTCACTAAACTGGACTTATGAGAAGCATACTACAGAGTGCGAATTAAAGAAGGTGACGAGTGGAAAACAGCCTCAGTAGCTTGCAGTTCAGAGTAATGCCTTTTGGGTTGCAAGGGGCTCCTGCTGTCTTCATGCAACTCATAAATGAGGAGCTGCACAAGCACCTATACAAAGAGGTCCTCTTTTACCTGAATGACATTCTCATTTTCCCTGAGACCCTAGAAGAACATGTGAAGTTCATAACATGTTAGGTTATCCATCCTGACCTTGGGAAGAAATAGCTATGGACTTCATTGTTGAGCTCCCTCAGAGGGGTGGAAACACTGTCCTTTGGACTGTAGTGGACTTGTTCTCCAAACAGGCCCTTTGCAGCCTGCCCAGGACTCCCGTCTGCACGTAAATTGGCTAACCTATTTATCAAGCATATCTATAGGTTGCATGGAGTCCCCTGTAGAGTAATCTCTGATCGGGGGGGTTCAATTTACCGCTAGGTTCTGGAGGGAATTCATGAGGGCCATTGGGTCCTCACAGGGGCTTAGCTCAGCATTTCATCCGAGTACTAATGGGGCCGCAGAGAGAGCTAATGCCATCGTAGAGCAATACTTAAGGTGTTATGTAAATTATCAACAATCAGACTGGGCAGAGTTGTTGCCGTTTGCTGAGGTAGTATATAACAATGCAGTGCACAGTAGTATCAGTCTGTCCCTTTTCCAGGTGACCAGTGGCATAAAGTTTGTTCCCATGCTTGAGCTCCCTAAGGAGCCACCCTCCTCCATGTCGCTAACAGAGTGGATGGAAAGTCATTGAAAAAAGCATGGGAAAATACCAAGCAGGCCCTGAGTGAAGCAGCAGAGGCCTATAAAAAGCAGGTGTCAGCTTTGGAATCCTTATTCATCACTGCCGCATAGCTTGAGAAAGTGGGAGGGGGGTGATTTTAATTGAGTAGCTCTAAGAAGACAAAATAGAATTCTTTTGTTAGTTCAAGGTCATGGAGTGTGGCGTAGCAACAAAAAGGAACTTACTTTGGAATTGGTTCATGTGATGTGATGATGAGGGAAAAGGGAATGGTTTGTAGTTTGGGACATTGTGGGAAGTCCGGGAAACTTTTAGTTTTGAAATTCCACAGATGTGCCAGGTGCTATTCTAATAAAGGTACTTTTGAGATTACGCTTGTCTTGGAGTTACTGATTGGAATGGAGGTTCCCTGGAACGCTGACAGCAGGCTGACAAACACCATGCTTCTCAACCAGAATTTAGGGTGGGGGACAAGGTGTACTTGTCCACAAAGTACCTGAAATTAAAATTGGCATCAAAAAAGCTTGGTCCTAAATATATGGGGCCATTCCCTATAATTAAAGTGATTAAGCCAGTTACAGTACAACTTCAGCTTCCCAGGTTACTAGAGAAAATACATCTGGTATTCCACAGTAGTCTGTTGAAACCGGTGGTAAGTTCACAAGTTAGACAAGTGGATCAAGCTCCCCCCAAACCGTTGGTGATTGAGAGTCAAACACACTATGAAATAAAAAGGATCCTAGACTCGAGGGTATAGAGGGGCCAGTTCGAATATGTGATACATTAGAAGGAATACCCCCTATCTGAAGCAACCTGGGTTAAAAGTTGGAAGGTAAATATAGGTTGATAAAACAATTCCATGACAAGTACCCTCAGAAGCTGAAGGGACCTCCCGGTGGGGAAAGGGGAGGTTAGTGGCATGAGTGATAGTCTTTATGCTTTATGTCTTGCAGGAACGTTCCTCCAGTTGGGGGAGGGGGCAGCCTGTCAAGCCTGAATTTAGTTTGGTGGTGGAATTGTATGCATTCAGCTTGACACACCTGAGAAATGGAGGGGGTGAGAACTGAGGTGGATGAAGCTCCAGCCAGAACAACATAGCTGGGCAATGAGTCAGCTGCATTCCAACTGCTGCTCAGCCAGAGAAAGTTGCTAGGAAACTATTTTATATCCTGGTTGGACAATGTGACTTATTGTTTTGGAAAAATGAGAACCTTCTAATTACAGTGACGTGGAAGCTTGGTAAATCTTCAGTACTGGTTTCCACCAGTTCGTGCCAAGATGTGTAATTAGAATAAAATAGTTCTTTGAGGAATTAGAATGCCTCTAAGCTCGTTTTGTGATGATTGCATCACTTGGAACCTGACACTTTGTTCATGAGATCCTGATAAGCTTTTTTAGAAAGTCAGCATAATGGGAGGCTATATAATGGCACCTGTGCTCTGAAATAGTCCTACTAGCACTGATGTTACCTAGTTTTGGTAATGAAACATCTGCAAAAAAAAAAACAAGCTCAAAGAGCACCTAAGACTCAAGGCTCAAGTCTGAGCTACAAATATTCTCCCTCATTAGTGACTGGACATTGTCTAGTACTAGGCAGCATCTGCCAAGGTATCTTGGATACTGACATGGCTGCTATATGGAATTTCTGTATGTTCTTTTCATTTTATCTTCAAGTATCAGTCTCTTCAGAAGAAAGGTTATAGAGTTATTTCAAAATATATCATAATCACCTGGGAAGGTAATTGCCTTAAAATATGAGGAAAATCATGTAATGCTATTTTCAGATCTGCCTCTAACATAACCCGAAGAATTCAGACAAGCACACCTCATGGCCAAGCAAAAGAGATAAAGACCTTTTCTCCCTATATCATGAAAGTTTTGTTTATCCTGGAATACTGAGATTTTGCTTCTCCCAATCCCAATTTGTCAAGACTTCCCATTTTAAAAGTTACCATTTTATTTACTTTACATGATGAGAAATTGAAATAAAAAATTTCAAGATATTTATCATTTATTTTGCTATTTCAGGCATAAGCCCAAGTTCCCTCCACCTGCCCTATTTTAACTTTTCACGTCCAGGAAAGAAAACACCTTGAATATTATAAAGGCCTGGAGCCTCTCAGCATAAAACTAAATCAAGTTATCTATAATATTATGGAACAACAAGCACTGTGACAACGTTTTCATAGGACTCCCTCCTCCCCCAATGATTTGCACTAAGCTATTTTATATACTTACATTTTGCAGTGATTATGGATCCTGCCAGAGAGAATATCATAGTGTCCTCCAAGATCTAGAAAATGAAAGAGTTTCATGAAGGAGGAAAAAAAGACAATGAGAGTGAGCACCAAACCTAATACTGAAAATTTAATAAAACATTTTATATATGTCAAAGCAGATATATCTGAAATGAATTCCAAATTAATTGTAGCTCCAGAAGAAATAGCTTCAAAAAGAAATAAAATTATTAATTGTTAACAATACATCTTCTCTCTGCCAAGAAAAAATATACATGGAAAAGTCTGTCAGTACCATGTACATTTAGAAGCTTCCTGTTATGAAGTCAACTGGCCTTCAGAGAACTCCAGCTGCACATAATGGAGAAAGTTCAAATCAAAACATCTTCTCTGTGTCAAGCAAAATTCTCCTGAGAAACACTGCACATAGCAAAAAGACCAATCAATCAAATCTTTATTACATCTATAGACCAGCATAAGTATGCTTAACAAAAGGAGTTTTCCTGCCCCCTCCTCTTCTGTAGAAAAAAATATATTTTATCTTTTAAAAATTTCTAGCGAGAAGCAAGGTAGGTACCAGGGCTACACAAAAGGAGATAAAGCTCATAAGCATTTGATTAAAGGGGAGAATCTAATAGAATTTGGAAGAACTAAGGGAAAATAGGACACTTTGTTGTACTCTTCAGTTTGCCTCTGAAATAACAGCAACTTAGGTAACTGGAAATGTTGCATAAAATTACTTTTATTTTGGAATGCATGGTGTTTTATGGTGCCTGATATAACCCTTTCTTATTTATATTTTCCTTTTTCAAATGTTCATTGGTTATATTTCCTAAGTAATAGACCAATTTCACTTTTTGCATGTAGTTTTGACTTTGGAGATTTGCTTGAGATGCTATGAGTGGCTTTCAGAGCTCTCTATTTTTACACTTTTCTTTGCATGTGACCAATTAAAATGATTTTCTAGCCTTGTTTTTTAAAAAATAAAGTTAATTCTGTTATACTGTATCATATGAATGATCACCCAAAGGAGGGGTGCTGATTTCTTTTGTCACATGCCTCCATACGCCAGAGCCAGGAAATAGCTATAAAAATAAAATAAGATTCATCGCTTCTTTTACTTGACAATAAAATGCACAGATTATGGGATCCCCATCTATCTGATACACTGAGGTTGAGGAAAGATGCCAAGTAAAGTCACCTCCCTAGAAAACAAGTAGCAGCAGCTAAGCAGCCATACTAAAGCAGGAAGGCAGACCTTCCTTCCTGTGTCAACATTCAGGATTTCTCCGAGAGAGGATTTGATCCAGCCTTTCCTTCTGTAGGCTCAAACCTAACTGTTCCACCTCCATATACAATTTCATAATTATATGCATTTTTCAGATATAAATACCACTGTATTCAATGGGGCATTATTTGAAAGGCTATTGCCTTAGATACCAAAGATCAGAGAATGTGTGTGGCAATAGCTCCACTCGTCACCACCACAGAGATATGGACCTCTGTAGTTTTCATCAAGGCAATGCAGCATATATAAAAGCAACAGATATTTGGTATGCTGGTAGACCACTCATGCGATTGCCACACACACATATATACACACACACACACACACACACACACACACATGGAGAGGGGGGAGGGAGGGAGGGGGAAGAGAGAGAGAGAGAGAGAGTGAGAATATAATATTATATATATAAACATTGCACCCTATTGTTTATTTCTCTAGTTCACAGCCTTGTCCTGTCAAAAATAAAAATTCACTCTAATCCTAGATCTGGTACAATGAATTTCCTGCCATTTTGGAATTAGCTAAAATAATACATTAGAACAGCTTCTCTCATTTTAACAATAACTCTATCCATGTCACCTTAGTATTTAAGTGCATACCATAACGTATTATTTTATTTTTTAAAAAAAGCTTCAAGCCTAAAGGTCTAAAATAGCCACACCCATTAGATTCTAGTAAGGAAAAAAACCCTATTCAAATGAGATACAATGGAGGCTATTATATTAATCAAACACTACCAATACATAATTAGCAGCTGATCTTGAGGGAACTCCATTAATAGTTAATTACACCAAAGATGCAGATACCTGCTTGTCACTCAGATTCCCCTGCAGTAAAGAATCTATGAAGATGTGTCGGCTGAAGTTCTTTCCTTGTCGTTCTTTTATGACTTTCTTCAAGACCAACTCCATTTCCATCAGGGCTTTAAGCACAAAGAATAATGAGGTCATTTCCTAGCTAGCACAGTGGGGTGCCCTAGAAACATATCATGTCATGTCAGGCAGCTGTTCTTTGGCTTCTGAAGACTGCTTCCCTCACAGATGAAAAATGATTTGGAACACATTTATTTTCATCATAGCCCTATCCATTGGTTCCACAGATATATGTCTGTATGCACATGCAAGTATGAATGGAGAAACAAAATGTCATCTATCAGCCTCCAGCAATTACAGAAAACTTATACTAAAAATGGGTATTGCAGAGTGTTGAAGGAGGGGTAGATGGGATTGATTTATTACTCTATCCTGCATTTGGAAAATAGATGAACAAATAATGTTCATGGTGTGTGTGTGTCTGTATACATGCTAGATAAAACAGTAGCATTTCTGATACATTCAATAAAACATGATGCTATGCAGAAATGTTCAATTAGATCACCTTGCCAGGAATATGTGTCAAATAGGTAGAAAACAGAACTCACCATCTTCATACTGCTTTTTTCTGGTCATGCTTTTATCAAGTGAACCATCTAAGAAACCCTTTCCAATTTCTGCCCAGATCTGAAATAGAAATAAATAATAATAATCTTTCTTAGTTTATTGTTAAGTATTTATTTCAGTCTTACCAGAATATTAAATATGGTTTCTGTACTAAGGTAAGGCTGGTGCTAAAAGGGAAGTGATTAATAACTGTCTCACTTAACAACAGAAGTCTTGGGTTCAATTGTGATCATTTTGAGGACTACCTGTGCTTATAATGCGTAATAATGGATACATAGGCTGTCTACTCTGTTAATTACAAGAACAGAAGAACTTCCTCACACATGAAATAGTACAGAACTTATTCCAATTTTTAGAAAGAATCTAGATGAGTTTCAAAATACTACAGGACAATTAAATATATTAATTATAACTACTGTAGATATTACATTTAAAGTCTGAGATAAAACTGAAGATAACATTGGTACAGAGCAGGCTAATTCAGAAAGAAGGCAGAGAAATTGCACATTGTCTACCATTTTAGTTTTAGATGAAGGCTTGTTTTTGTTTTTACTCACACTTAAATCTGCACTTGGTTTGCTCGGTGTGATCAGACTTTAAGAAAATACCTGTCAACTCAGTGGATTAAGGATCCTCATTTAAAAGTTCTTAATTCAGATATTCCAGCAAGGTATGCAGCACGGCCCACAAGTCAGGCTATTTAAGCCTATTTTAAGAACTGAAATCTACATTTCCCTTAAGGTTAATTTAGCCTCTGGTGACCACATGTACATTCCATGTTGGTTTTCTTGGCAATAATGTAGATTTTCCAGTTTTAAAAATTTCTCAGCCTAGTCTACAGCCTGGGAATTTCCTTGTGGTTTCCCTCCAAGGTCCAATTCAGCTTAGATTTTTCAAGATCAGACAAGGTCAGCTAATCAGTGTTACCAACTTCTTCAATAACTGAAGGAGATTAGCAAAGCTATATCTTTGAGTCAATGCCTTTGTACAGCTATGTGATTTGTCTCCCTGCGGTAGAAAATGGAACTGAAGAAAACATTCCTGCCCTTCTTTCTGCAGACTTACCACATCATGGTTCCTACGAAATCGGATGACTTCCTGGTCATCTTCAAACCTGCTGCCCATAGCCATCTGTGTAACAGCCTTCATTGCAAAGCCTAACATATGCTGACTGAGGGGCACATGTTGAGACTCGGGAAAAGTTAGCCATTTTGTTAGCAATTCTTCTGACAGCTTAAACAAAAGAAATAAATGTGTCAATCTCTTTATCCCTACACATTCCCATGAAACCGAAAAGCACAAATTAAATATTATTACATGGCCTGTTGAAAAGAAAAGCAGGTCAATGCCATTTCAACTATTCTGATGAAATCCATCTTTACTCATAATGCCCATTCAGCATTGAGCTACTGTTATAATGTCTCCCATCTAGTGGTGCTTTGGGAAAGGTGAAATGATTCTTAAGGCACGCAGAGAGTATCTGTGCAATTACAGACCTCTAGTAATTTTAGTGGACATAGCTGGACATTTGATCTGTATGATCAAAAAGATGAGGGGCATGGAGATGTTTCCTCCAAGAAAAGTAAATGGAAATGCCAACTGCAAAGGTTCTGGATCTTTGTGATACCACAACTTATAAAAATGAACCTGGTGACCCACATGTCATGAATAAAACTGACTTGATTGGGATTAGGGATCGGCAAGTAATAGATTATTATTTTTATTTATTTATTTAAATATATTATTGCCACCCACTCCCATAGACTCTTGATGGTTTACAAATACAATACAGAACAATAAAAGCAGGTAAAAACATATAACCTCACAGGCAAACTAGGCTAAAACAATCAAACAGTAACAATTCAAATCAGGAGGCATTATAAGTATATCGGGGGGGGGTGTTGTTGTTCTCGAAGATGGGGTCTATGACAAAGAAGACATGCTTCCTCAGTCCCATAAAATTATAAGATGTAAGAAACATGGTACATATCCACTTTAACAGAATATATCAGCCAGGCAGAAAAAGAGATGAATGGACCCTCAGGCATCCAGAACCGGTGCCATAAACAACTTTATACATAACAATCCTGACTTACACCTGGACTTACCAATAACGTAGCTCAAGTAGCAATGGTGACATAGGCATATTGGGATTCAGCAATTATTATTCACATTGCTGCATTTTGTACTAGATGTAGTTTCCAGGTAGTCTTCAAGAGTAGCCTTATGTAGAATGCATTGCAATAATCCAATCATAACATGACCAGTGTATGAGTAACTGTCTAAACAGCCTTAGGTCAAGAAAAGATGCAACTGGGAGATGAAGTGTGCAAGGGCTCTCCTGGCCACAGCTGCCACATGTTCTTTGAGCAACAGCTCCAAGTCCAGAAGGACTCCCCCCCCCCCAAGTTGTGCCCTACTTTAGAATGGGAAAGTGCTGCCTCTCATAAAGCCAATGATGAAAATGTTCCATATCCCAAGGGGCCAGACAGCCACCCCACTCAATTTTGTCAGGATTGAGCTTAAATCTTTTCCATGCCTCTAGACCCAAACAGTCTCCAGACACTGCTCCAGCCTTGAGATATAAAGCTGAGTAACCTCCATATAGTGATGACACTGAGCACTAAACTGATGGATGACCTCACCCAAGTGTTTCATGTAGATATTAGGACAGGGGAGAGTATCAAGCCCTGTGGTACCTCACCAATGAGAGGCTGTGGGTGCAACCACTGAGGAAGAAGATGAATCACTGCAGCACAGTGACATCCACTCCTAAACCCCATAGCCAGTCCAGAAAGAAGCCACTGAGAGATCAATACACATCTCCATTTCTGCTCTGCCAAGGGTCACGAGAAGAGTAACCTGCACTGCTCTGTACCATGCCCTGATATGAAACCCAACTGGCACAAGTCTGGATATACTATTTATTTTCAAGAATTAAATTTTAAGTGACAGACTGTGTAAGTTTTCAAAGTACCACTTTTCACTATGAGCTTGTGCAGGGGAAATGAGGCAAATCCAATTTTTCAACAGCACCCTCTGTTTGCCTGTGCAATCCTAGTCATGTTTAAAACATGTTTAATATTAATAGTAGTGCCTTGGGTGCAATCCCAAAACATCTCAAGCATTGCTTGAATACCATTGGCATTGAGAAAATCAGCATCAGTCATTTGCAAAAGGCAGCTTTACTTGGAACAGTTTACATCCCAATGACACCTTTAACGCCATCAAATATCCCATGTCCTTGGGAAGGATTTCATAGGTGAATAAAAATGCTAAATTCAGTCTAAACACCTGTTTTATTGTGTGACCAACCATAATATAAAACGTATATGCCGACTGACTCTCAGCATCTCTGGATGACTCACAACAAAGGAATTACAACATAATTGATGTGACATAAAAATAAAGATAAAAAGCCAATTGTTTTTAGTTTGGAAAATATAAGCTCTGGTAAAATCCACTGTGTGGCAGAGTGAGGGTGGTGGGGGCATGTTCATTCGTGTTTTAATTTAACTTGTCCTGAAAACCCAGGAAAAAATAGAAAATAGAAATGCACCAGACAAGATTTAATATTGAGGAGTCACTTCTGAGAATGCTGAATGCTTACACAAGATAAGCAACTTTCAAAAACCTTAAAACATCTGATTCTGCTCCACGCGGCCTTTTAAAGAGATTATTCTGAATCATTAGGAAAAAAACCTTCCCATACACCTGAGCAAAACTCTGCCCTCAGATAAAGCTATTCACCTTCTGGATTACAGGAAAATTACTCGGCAGCAGCTTGGTGACACCATTTTCATACAGTTTTTTCCTCAAGCAGCTCTCAGCCATGTCTCCACCCAGGCCTGATTGATACTGCAACAAGGACTTTAACATCGTTTCAAAGGGGTCCGCTGAAAGAAAGAGTGAAAACACAATCAATCCCTACCATGCTCTAAAGAAGTTCCCCTACTTTGTTTCCCATGATTCCCAGCAGGGGTGGGATTCTATCTGGTTGGACCAGTTCTATAGAACTGGTTGTTACAATTCTGCACAGTTCGGAGAACTGGCAAATTGCTCCACTGGCTGGCACCACCCCTCCCCACCCACTCACTCCTTACCTGGCATGCACGCCATCCAACTTGCCTGCCTTGTACCTTCGCCTAATTTTTGGTAAGTTGCTATTTTTCCTTTTTTCCCCCCCCGACCATCAGCTGTTCCAACTATCAGCTGTGCCAGGAGATTTAGATTA
>AZIM01003651.1:52166-63038 GCA_000516915.1 Ophiophagus hannah | reverse complement strand
GGGGGGCGTAGCTCCCCCCACGCTTCATTTTGGGGCCTCCCTGGGGCCCAGAAAAGCAAAAAAACCCCTCCCCCCATCTTTTTGCCTTTCTGGGCCTCAGGGAAACCTCTTGGGCGAAGCAGTAAGTAAGCAAGGGGAATCCCAGCACCGCTCAACATAGGAACAGCTGATTGTCAGGAGGGGGAAAAAATACCTTAAGGAGTGACTGGGTGGGCTAGCGTTAGGCGGGTGGGGTGAGTGAGCATCGGGCGGGCAAGGTGAGCGAGCAGCGACCGGACTGGGTTGGGGGCATGGCCAGCCAGAAGTCACTATCGGTTCGGCGACCCACACCAAATCCTTGCTACCGGTTCACCTGAAGCAGTGCGAATCAGCTGAATACCACCACTGATGATGTTTTGAAAGACCAGACAACTACATGTGCACATATTTGTACAAGAGAGGAATGGTACCTATGATAGGTAGCCTTTTCCAAGATAATTATCTGAAAACTTCTTTCTCAAAATTCTACAGAGCCATTAGCCTTGGGCATCCATATTGCTGCAAGCTTCCATACTAATAGAAACTGAAAACACTGTAGAGAGTGCAAATGATATCTTGACAAAATCAATGTCGTCTGATGGACAATGGTAGGTTAATTGCCAGATAAAAATCTCCCACTGGTGAAATACCACTACTCTGATCATTTTTTNGGCGGGGGGGGGCGAGCCCCAAGGGGCTCTTGCTTCTGGCTCCAATAGCTCAGTGCTGGCTGGGCGTGACCCACTCTGGGGACAGCGTCAGGTGGGGAGTTTGACTGGGGTAGTACACCTGTCAAACCATAATGCAGGTGTCCTAAGGCAAGGACAGAAACTTCCCACAGAGCAGAAGGGCAAAAGCTTGCTTGATCTTGATTTTCAGTACGAATACAGACCGTGAAAGCAGGGCCTCATGATCCTTCTGACTTTTTGGGTTTTAAGCAGGAGGTGTCAGAAAAGTTACCACAGGGATAACTGGCTTGTGGCGGCCAAGCATTCATAGCAACATCACTTGCCTCCATGCTAAGTGTAAAGCAAACTGTTAGCAGATCCATGTTCTCTATTAGTGGGTGAACAATCCAATGCTTGGAGAATTTTGCTTCACAATGATAGGAAGTGCTATTTTCAATTTTGCTTTTCTATCTCATTTCTTCGGTTTTCCCCAGACTGTAAGTTCCTTCAGGACAGCCACCTATATCTTTTGTTTCTTTAACTCTACAAAACTGCTTACCAGCCAAACCATTTCTGGCCAAAGGATATGTCAACCTTAATGTTCTGTTGCTCCAAAGTTATAGAAAAATGGAAACTAATTCTGTGATGCATTCTGCACAATCTATAGAAGTGAGAGAAGAAATACAACAAAAAGTCTTTAGAACATGAGAGAGAGGAGGAGAGGAGTTCCAGTTTCAGAGAGGATATGCACAGCATCTCTCCAAACAAATCTACTAGTTGGGAGGTCAGCAAAAAGGAACCACTCACACATTCACAATGCTTGTTTGTCTGAAAAAAAAGGCTTCCAAACTCACTTGTCACATAATGCTTCACCTAAGTCTCAAATACCTGTAGTCTAGGAAATGTTTTTAATAACTGCTAATTAAAAATATGTGCAACAACTTTAAGAAACAGGCTTGCCCAAGAAAATTTCTAAGCTTTATTTGCATCTGAAAGGAAGAGCTGAAAGAACAGACTTGTTAAATTTCACACTCCTTTGATAAAGGCAAGAATCTGTTGAAAAGGATCATGAGAAATTTAACTGCTATGTGTTTAAGATTAGCACCTTTTAGCTGCAAAAAACTATAGGGTTGCTAGCCCCCAAACTTTCATATCCTGCCAAGTGAGTGAAGGGACAAGAGAGAGAGAGAGAGAGAGAGTGAGAGAGAGAGAGAAGGGGGGGGGAGAGAGGGGGGGGGAGAGAGGGGGGGGGAGAGAGGGAGGGAGATCAAGATAAAAATATATTATTAATAATAATGTCAGTAAAGTAAAATAAATGTTGATCTTGTCATTCTTCACTGAACATGGGATCTTAAACTCTTATAATAGAAAGAATGGGTTTAGGTAGGGCAAGTAAATTACTTCCTCCGCAAATACTCTCTCCCAGTGTTAAATAAACTGTCAGCTCAGCCATAAAACACTAAAAAGGCCAAAGAATATTGACAGAGCTAAGAGAAGATACTAAGAGGCAAGCAAAGACTCTGGGAAGCAAGGCATAAGATAAACCCATAGAAGTAATTCTTTAGAAAAAAAACTATATCCATGAAATATTGCCTTTGCTTTCTCAAATACACATCTCATTAATACCTTTATTACCTCAAACTTCTGCCTCCCTCAAATCAAATCAAATCAAATCAAATCAAATCAAATCAAATCAAATCAAACGTTTACTGTCAATGCACATGTGTACAATGAAATTGAAATGAGCCCCCCCTCCCCAAAACATATACATCTCAATCACTCAATAAATGAAATAGTATCCCTAAACCCAAATAAGTAATAACACACATTTCCATATAGCTATCTGTATGTAACATTATATTATATGTTGCACGTTGCGCTGGCCCTGCAAGTCTATCATATTAAACCTAATTGTGGTGTTACGTTGTGTTCAGAAATCTTGACAGGCTACGGATAAAAGCTACTTTTCAGCCTATTCATTTGGCTGGCTATGCTTCTATATCTCCTACCCACTGGTAGGAGAGTAAAAAAGTGCTGGCCAGGGTGTGAATCATCCCTGAGGATTTTCCAAACTCTGCTGAGGTAGCGGGTCCTGGTGATTTCCATGTTTTCAGACATGATGGAACACTGGCCGTTTGTAGGGAGATGTTAAAAATCCTTGTTAGAACCTCTGATAGTTGGTCAGCACAGGTTTTAACCATTATCCCCAGCACCCCATCTGGACCTGCAGCTTTATTGGAATTCACGGCCTTCAATACAGCTCTCACTTGGTGTTCATGCAAAATGAATGGCTAGGAGTTGGAGGGCCAGCGGGCTGGGGTTACAGGGTCAGGTCTCTTGACCTCATAGTGGGCAAATGGGCATTGGTATATTTACCTGAGAATGCCCTTTCTATTCACACTGCAAGAGAGTCCAGGAATGGGTAAGACTCCTCCCTCTGACATCATAGAGCTGAGTCTGCTACTAAATAAAAAGTCAGCCTGTAGTTGGCTCCCCAGCTTTAGGCAAAGATACTTGACAGACTTGGAGTGTCTCTGGAAGAAAAACAATTAGAAACAACTACCCCTCACCAGGACCAGATGTAATAAGGGTGGGGCTGGACTCTCTTGCAGCACCGAGAGTCCAGGAATGAGACATACCAAAGTCTGCATGTCTATGGGAGGGCCATCGTCTGGTCTGCTTACTCTGATTGTGGGACAACCTTCTGGGGCACCTGTCTGCCAAACGTTGTGTCCGCAGAGGCAAATGAGTCCAGATGATAGTGCTGGATGAAGGGCGATGGAGATGCCCAGGTAGCCACCTTGCAGATCTCTTCAAGAGACACCTGAGTAGCCCAGGCAGCTGAGGTCACAGCACTTCTAGTAGAATGGGCTGTTAGGTTCTTGGGCACCAGAAGAGACAAGGTCTGGTAGGCACTGGATGCCCTGATCCATCTACTTAGAGTAGGAGAAGAGGCCTTGCTCCCCCAAAAAATTGATTGGAAGAACACGAACATGGCTTCAGTTTTGCGAAACGTAGCAGTACATTTGATGTAGATACGAAGGGCTCTCTGTGCATCCAATGTATTCCACATCAATGTATGCCAAATCATGGTATGACTGTGGACAGAAGTCCGGTAACACAATGTCTTATGCCCAATGGAACCACGTATTAATTTTCTGAATAAAGGAGGATCTAAACGTAAAACAACCCTGTTCTCATGAAAAATACCAAGATCATGTCTGACTGAGAGAACCACCAGTTCGGACACTCTCCTGGCTGATGTAATGGCCACTAGAAAGATCACCTTAAGGGTCATGAATTGAAGTGACACAGACCTGAAGAGTTCAAGCGGAGGGCCCGTAAGGGCCTGCAACACCTTGGGGAGCTCCCATGTGGGGTATCTGTGAAGATTGGGGAGATGCAGATTGGAGGCCCCCTTTAAAAACCTGAGAACTGAAGGATGATGGGACAGGGAAGAATAATTTTCCCAGGACAGAACAGATGACAGGGCTGCCACCTGGCAGTGGAGGGTGTTAGGAGAGTGCCCTTTATCTAACCTGTACTGAAAGAACAGTAACACATCTGCTACAGATGCTGAGATGGGATCCTGGTTTTCTTTCAAACACCAATTGCAAGAAGCTTCCAGGAAGCATCATAGATGCGAATCGTTGAAGGCTTGCGGGAAGCCTGGATGGTGTGGATCACCCTATCAGGAAGGCTAAAGTCCCTCAGATGTTGCCACTCAAGCGCCACATGGTCAGATGGAACCACTGGGGGTCCAGATGAAGCAAGGCTCCTTGGTGGAGGGAGATCCTGTTGGCCGGGAACCTCCACGGTTAGGCTACAGACAAGTTCACCAGATTGGCGAACCGGGGTCTCCTGGGCCAATGTGGTGCCAGGAGAATCAGCTCCACCTTTTCCTCCAACATCTTCCAAATGACCGCCGGAATGATAGGAGGAAAGGCATAGAGGAGACCTGGGGGCCATCTGCTCTGAAGCGCATTGGTCCCCTCCGCTCCCTGAGAAGGAAATCTGGTGAAAAATCTGCTTACCTGAGCGTTTAGAGGAGTGGTGAAAAGGTCTACTGCTGGTGATCCGAACCTGTGTGATAGATCCCTGAACAGGGTAGGGTGGAGACTCCACTCTTTGCTTGACCTTGCTCCAACTCAGCCAGTCGGCCTGGCTGTTGTCGACCCCTGAGATATGGTCCACCCTAATGGACAAAAGATGTCTCTCCACCCACCGCCCCAGGCCTTCGGCTTCCCTCATCAAGGCCCTGGACCTTGTCCCCACCGTCAGTTGACATGTGCCTTTGTGGCCACATTGTCCATCATGACCAACACGTGGGACCCTGTCACCCTGGTCCGAAAATGTTTCAGTGCTCGGAAAATAGCCCTGAGCTCTAGCCAATTTATGGGGCAGGCTCTCTCTACCTGAGACCAACTCCCTTGGGCTATCTCGACAGCCAGATGGGCCCCTCAGCCCTGAAGACTGGCATCTCTAATAAGTAAGATTCTGTCTGGTTCCTTGAATGGATGTCCTCTCCAGACAGCCAGAGACTGCCACCACCAGAAGGACCGAAGGATCTGTGGGGAAACTCGGACCCTGATGGAAGAGTGGCTGGTTCCTGCCCATTNGTGGCTGGTTCCTGCCCTTTGAAAAGGCAGCAGGAACCAATGAAGGGTCCGGGCATGGAGACAGGCCCACAGGATGATTCCAATGCAGGAAATCATCTTTCTGAGGAGCTGGGACAGGAGAGACAAAGGAACTGAATGTTGTCATTGAATTTGGTGGATGACCTCGTTGAGACTCTCCCCACGATCCAGAGAGAGGAAAACCTCGCAGAGAGATGTATCAATGATCGCCCCCAGATGAAGAAGTCTGGTCGTTGGGTGCAGATGACTTTTCTTGACGTTGATGGAAAACCTGTGATCCCATAGGGACTGCAACGTGATGTTCAAGTTGCAATGGGAGGGATGATGATTGAATCAGGATGTCGTCCAGGTAACACTGGACCCTTACTGGTATGGTCCGAAGCAAAGCTGCCAAAGCTGCCAGGATCTTGGTGAAGACCCTGGGTGCCAATGAAAGGCCAAATGGAAGGTCCCGATACTGGTAATGCCTGTTCTGATAACAGAAATGAAGAAACTGGCGACAATGGGGCCAGATAGGAATATGGAGGAATGTCTCCATGAGGTCTATAGATGAGAGGAGGTCGCCCTAGAATAGAATGCAAGGAATGCATCTTGAAACTCCTATATGGGATAAGCCTGTTTAGAGATTTGAGGTCGAGGATAGCTCTCCACCCCCCATCCCCCCAAGGCCTTTGGGATTATGAAGAGCTGAGAGTAGAAACCAAGCCCCCGTTGATCCACTAGAACCTGTTGTACGGCCCTTATGTCCACCAGGTGTTGGATGGCCGATTCCATAATGGCCCTTTTGAACTATCCCTAGATCTTGGACAGCAAACAAAGAATCTTGGGGGTAGGGAGAGAAACTTGAGCTGGAGACCTGACCTCACTGTCCTGAGCACCCAGGTGTCCAATGTTGACTCCTCCAATCTGGAGGCTAAGAAGCCCAGCCAACCTCTAATGGGAGGGGAGGAAGGGCATTCGCTTACAGCGTCAGAACGAATGACCTCCTCCTCCTTGAAAGAGCCATTTACCAGCAGTTTGCTGTTGCCTACCTGCTGCTTCTGGTCGTTGCTCCTGGTGAGGAGGGAACGCTCTCTGGTTCCGAGAAAATCAAGTGTTGGATTTGGCCCGGAAGGAAGAGGGACGGAAATACGGAGCTGGACGATAATCCACCATCTTTCCTGTTGAAGAAAGAACCTTTCTTTTGTCCCTGGATTCCACCAGGGAACTGGAGCATCTACAGAAAGCACTAAAAGGGCATTGGCCAGTGAAGGACCCACATTATAAAAATGCCTGTCGTGGGATGAAGGCTGAGGCCCTGCAGCAGGGGAGGCACACTGCTCTTTTACCAGATCAAGGAACAACAAAGGAGATGGGACAACCTCCGTATGGACCACTGGTTTGGAGAAAAGGGAGTCACCGTGGCTAGACAAATCCCCTTGGGGTTCTGGAGCCACCTCCTCAGGAGTTAATTGGGGGTGACTAATGCCTTGTGTAGGAGCGGTTTAAATAACGAAGGTTTAAAAACCACCGCTGAGGGGGGCTGTTCAGGTCTAAACCCCTCCTCCTCTGACAAATTAGGTTTCCTGATCTCGCCTTCTTCTTCCTCTGACCCAGAGGAGTGAATGTGCTCTGAGGGGTTGGTATAATCCCTCTCATCATAATCTCCCCAATCAGACTGGGCGGATGGGCCGCTAAACTCTTAATGCCTGGGATACCCCCTCTGTTGTGGAGGGACCCCTTGAGAGAAAGCAGGAAATAAGGACTGACCCCCCACTAAAGGCCGGAAAAGCTATTGAAACCCCTTTGCTAGGCCCTGCCTGATGGCTACAGAGACCATGTCTCTAATATCATCAGGCCTGCTGCCAGTGTGTGTGGGGGGGTCAGCTGGTCATAGGCCCACAGCTGGAGTAAAGGTTGCCTCAGGTCTAGGCCTATGGCCACCTTGGATGAACTGACCTAGAGGGGGACCCCAAGGAGCCTGCTTGAAGTTGGGCCCAGACCTGCTCACGTTTTGGGGGAAAATTCTTCCTCTACTCTTTCAGGGGACCAAGTTTGGAGATGACTGGTGGAGCTAGATTCAGCCTCCCCCTCCCTGGAGATAACCTCTGGGCAAACCTGCAATTCCCCTGGTTGGGAAGCTTGTTGCAATCGCCCTCTCATCTGCTCCAGGGTCTTGGCAAAGTGTTTTTCCAGAGCAGCATGCCTTCTCTTCTCAGCCCTGAGTTCTGATTTAGAGGTTTTCTTGGGTGCCAATGCCTTGGTCTTGATTTTTGCTGCAGCCTCTATCTTAGCAGAATAGCCTCATTGCCTCTTCCTCTTTCTCAGTGGGGCCTGAGGGCCATGGGTGTCTTCTAGGCCCATGAGTTCCGACTGTGCCCTGTCGCTTTCCATGCTGTAAATAAGAACAACACAAGAGGTACTGGGAGCAACCCGTGTGTATGTGGCACCTATTGCCTGGGCCAGGTGATCCGGATCAACTGTGAGGCCTCGGGAATGGTCGTTCCTGTATTAGGCCCAATTAAGATGGCCAACCTCCACGTGCATTATGGCCTACTGCTCTCAAAATGGCCACCTTCCACGTGCACTGGTCCCAGGGGATTGGTCACCAAGCCTCAATTGCTCCTTAGGCTCCTGCAAGCCCCGAGCAAAGAAAAAATGGCTGTGTCAGGCAAAACAGTTGAGAGGTGCCGAAAAAACGCTCCATATTCATGGAGAAGTGGCAGCCCGTTTTCGATAGGGAAAGTTGCGTGGGAGGCTCGATGAGCGCTCCCTTGTATTTACAGCCTCCCTGAAGCTTGAGGGCAGCGCCGAATCCTCGACGCTGCAGGAGAGCGGATCCCCACTCTCCTCAAGGCACAGCTCAACTGGAGCCCCAGGAGCTGTGCTAAAGGAAATTTATTTTCTTCCTCTTTGCTGATTCTCTGCTGTGAAAACACTTTTACTCCTTCCAAAGACACTAGTTCAATTGACAAGGAGCTGAGTCAAAGCTGGGGTGCCAGCTACGGGCTGGCTTTTTATATAGTGGCAGACTCAGCTCTATGACATCAGAGGGAGGAGTCTTACCTATTCCTGGACTCTCGGTGCAGCGTGTGAAGAAGGTGTTCAACTCCTCTGCCAATGAGGCATCAGAGTTGACTGTCTTCATTGTATTGCCTTTATAGTTGGTTAGACGCTGCAATCCCTGCCACACCTGCCTCGGGTTGTTTTCTGCTAGATGGTTCTCCACCTTTTTATATTTTTGTTTAGCTACCTTGATACCTCTCCGTAGATTTGCCATTGTATTTATCTCTGTCACCTGCCTTAAAGGCGGAATTCCAGGCTCTCAGAAGTGTCCATACTTCTGCTGACATCCAGGGTTTGCAATTCCCGTAGACTCTGATGCACTTGTCCACTGTTACATTATCCGTGCATGTTTTGATATATGAGAGTATGGTGCCAGTGAATTCTTGTCACTCCAAATGTTCAAATATACTCCATTTAGCAGTCTCAAAGCAGTCTTGCATCTGGCAAAGTGCTCCTTCCAGCCTAATTTTAACAGTTTTCCTCACTGGCCATATCCTTTTCCTAAGGGGGATATACTTTGGGCACAATAGCAGAGAGATGTGGTCAGACGTACCCAGATGGGAGAGGGGGATTGCTCTATATGTCTGTCTTAAGTTTTTTCCTCCCAAAAGTTTTTTATTTTATATTTACAATAAATCCATCTTTCATTTAAACAGTGCATCAATTGGGTACATATATCTTGTGCTAACAATTATAATTAGTATTTTCTTACCAATATAACAATAATCACATTTCCTTTATAAACATTATCTTTTATATCTGTTATCTTTATAACAATCTTCACTTATTTCTCTATGTATTCATCTACTCAATTTCAGCTTGTTTTATTTTTGAATCATTGATAAAATATATCCCATACCATATAATATTCAGTTTCTTCTTTTTCTTTAATTGCCAGTGTTAATCTAGTCATCTCTGCACATTCAACTATTTTCTCAATCACTTTTCCCTCTGCCGGAATTTTATCGCTTTTCCAATTCTGAGCAAATACAATCCTATTAATTATTAACATTGCTATTAATAATTAAGTATGTTTCTTCTTTGCTGTAGCATTCAGGTACCATCCCTAATAGAAATATTTCAGGTTTCAAATTTATATGTTGCTTTATCATTTTTTCCAACCATGTGTGTACTTTTGTCCGATATCTTTTAGTTTCTACGCATGTCTACCACATATGGTAATATGATCCGAGTGTCTGATGGCACTTCCAGCATTTAGCTAATTTGTCTTTAAACATCTTTGCCAATTTTGCTGGTGCAAAGTGCCATCTATAAAACATCTTATACAAATTTTCTTTGTATGCTGTCGATATTATTAATTTATAATTTCTTTCCCATAGCTTCTGCCATTTATCTAATTCTATGGTATACCAAAATTTTTTGCCCACGCTTATCATCGTTTCCTTTACTTGCTCTTCTAATTTGACACTGAGTAAATAAATACAATTTTTTAATCAGCTTATCTTCCATTCCTGTTAGTATTTTATCCAATTCTGTCAACTTCTTATGAATACCTTCAGCTTTAACATCTTTTATATGCCTGTCTTAAGTTTGAATTCATATAATGGTACACCACACATACTGCACAAACTTAGGAAGAACAGATTGTAGAGAAGCTTGATTAAAATCCCCAGCCACGACAAAAGCTCCGTTAGGGTAGGTTTGCTGCTACCTCTCGATGGCATCATGTAACTTAGAGAGTGCTGTGCTAACATTTGCATCAGNNGAATATAGACAGCGGTGATAACTATAACGGAAATCTCTCTAGGTAAATAAAATGGCTGACAAATGACAGTTAAAAATTCCACATCTGGAGAACAGTGTGTAGAACTAACTCTACTGTTAGTATACCAGTCATTATGTGTGTAAATACAAAGTCCTCCACCTTTGCTTTTATTGGAGTTGCCGTTTCTGTCGAAGTGTGGTTAGTTAGCTTCACTGATGCGTCCGGTACAAGTGGATGAAGCCAGGTCTCCGTGATAATCATCACACAAGCAATCACAAATGAGCTTATTTGCCACCATCCATAGCTCAAGTTCATCAGTTTTGTTGACAAAGGATCTAAAAAAACCTCACCTAGCAATGTGCTATTATAGCCAGTCACATACTCTGCAGTGTAATCTCATGCACACTGTAATTTGCATAACACTACAGAGGTTGCATCCCTACCCCATTTTAGTTAGCCTCTGGTACCTTAAGAAACAAAGTGTACTTTCATGAGATTGCATTTAAACCGCATTATGAAAGAATTGTATGAAGAAATTCCTTCTACACACAATGCTAGAGGACAATCATATTTAGCCTACTAGGCAGCAGGAGGAAAAAAAGCAAGCATATTGATTGAAATACAGGTAGTCCTTGACTTTCAATCATTCATTTAGTGACCAAACTTACAACAGTACTGAAAAAAGTGACTTAAGACTGGTTTTCACACTTACATCCATTGCAGTACAGCAGGGGTGGGATTCAAATTTCTTAACCGGTTCTGTGGGCATGGCCTAATT
>AZIM01003650.1:175979-191545 GCA_000516915.1 Ophiophagus hannah | reverse complement strand
TTGGTGCAAATGCTCTCAGTGTACATTCATCAAGAGTCAAGAATCATAAGGTACAACACTTAATAATTAAGTGTTACTAACTTAATAATAATTAAGTGTTATTATTAACACTTAATAAAATTCACAGAGTGCTGTGAATTTTGGGAAGGAAATGGTGCTTCCAGCCTTGAAAGAAAAGCTTTATGCCCCCTGCCCAAGAAACCTGTGTTTGACCCTGTTAATTTGGAGGATATCTCATTTTGTAGTGAAGAAATTTATGCAATGTTCTCCACTTGGTTTCAGTTGAATAAATGAACAAATAAGTAAAACATTGTTATGTTAATTCTCAAGTCAGGTGATTTCCACTCCGTGACTGATACTATTTTCTAGTAACATCCAATTGTTGCAGTACCCTTATAAGAGCAATCAGAACAGATTTTAAATCATGTCAACAGTGTTGTAAGAGGACACTAAAGCTTGCTAAGATGAGATGACCAAAATCTCTGTAATCATCTAAAAAAGACCCCTGTTATCTGGTATGTAATAAATTCTAAATTATAAAGCCCTATGTTAAAATACATTCATTGGTTACAGCTTTAAAAATCTAGAATTTTCTTCAAATGGAGACTTGATTTTCATCTTTTTATGCACTAGTAAATATTTCATTGAAAGTTTAGTGAGGCGAAATTTAAACAAAAGAGAGTGTTATTGACTGTACTGAAATTTGGAATGTTCACATAATACTACAATTGCCTACTTTGAATATAATGGGACTGAAAATAAAAGTATAAGGACTAAGAAAATCCCATGTCACTATGACAGTCTATTATGTTTTATTTATCTGGAAAAGTAGAGATTAGGTTACATTTTTTCTTTGAATATTTTGAACACTGAAATAGATTATGAAAAAATATAACATAAATTCAGATTAAAAATGATTTGACAGGAAAAGATAATGACTTTATATATTTTATGGGGTTCTAGCTTCAGTTTGGGAAGTAAAGCTTCTTCCTAAATAGACAGTAAAATCTAGGTAAGAAAAAACTCAAATCCATCCCATGGATAGATCCAAGCCTTGAACTGACACTTGTGTTGGTGTTTGTTGATATCCAGGAAAATGGACTTACTCAATAAAGTTAATAGTTAATTTAATACTGGCTCTATTAAATACTACATTAATTCTAGGGTCTTAGAATCAGAGACACAACATGATAATTATTTTTTCTACTGAATGCAGAAACTGGATATTTATTTCTTTTCCTTTTCTTCTATAGTTCTTGAAAGTTCTGCCAACAAGATAAATGGTTGGCATTTTTAAAATGATAACTCCAGTCACTGTTAACTGGACATTTTCTTTATATTGTTTTCATTATATTTCAGGTTGCAATGGAAAACAGGAAATACATGTTACTTTTGCACATTTTCAATAATTCCATACAGTATAATTCTTTTTGGTATCTTTTAAATTATTTTTAAGGGCTATGTAGTTCTGCTTATAAAATTGTGAATGGCTACATGACCTAGTTCTAGTGCATATATTATTCACCAAATAATTATTATAAGTCTAAGTATATAAACTCAAATGAAAATTGGTCTTGTTTCATCATATTTTTGCACATCTGTATCAAACTGTATTTTGGGAATTATGCAAGTATTGTCTCATATGTTTCCATTGTACACAGTCTTTCTCTGATAACACATGTTCTTTGTTCATAATAATTTTGTCTAATTTGGATGGGTTAATATATTCTAAAATGAAATAAAATAAAAGAAATATAAAAGTACATGGAAATGTCAAAGTAGTAACTGCAGAAGCAGCAGAAATGCATGTTTGTTATTGCAGAACCTTTGTTGCTGGTCCTACCAAGTAGGCAATAAAGTAAAATCATTCTGTTTATATGTGCCTTTTAAGCAACATTTTCATTAGAGGACAAAGGGTAAGTGTAATCAACATCTGATCATACATGAAGATGAAATAATTTGACTGTGTGGCCTGTAAACCACATAGCTGAGGAAAATATCACATACATCAAAAAATATTCAAGAACTGTGAAGAAGACGCAAAAACTGATTTTGGATCCCTTTCTAAAATGTCTGTTTTCAATATATTCCCTTCCAATATCCATTTCTACTTTATTTTAATTGCATTTTGATAATCTAAAACCTAGAACAACATCAGAATATTTGTACATTGTAAATGTGGAAAAAGGAATTGTGATATACACATATTAATCTGGAAGATTCAGTTTAGATAAGTTGCTATATGGATTTTCCAAAGACTGAATTCTCAAGGATTACTATCAAAATGTAAGGAAGAGACAGCCTTTATTCTTGTTGAAGGGCAATTCTGAATATGTTGAAAATCAATTTTATTGAAAGTTGAGTAAATTTAGAGTTGCTAAATATCCTTCTTACACAAATATGGAAGTAATAAAAATATTAAAAGTGTGAGTCTATCTACCTGGAGCAAATCACATTGATGACAAAATAATGAAACTATCACAATTCTAAATTGGATATGTAAATAGCCATTCCATCATGTCCCCTCTTACCTATCCTGAATACTCTGATGGTAACCATCACTGATTTTTCTGATTACTCATCAGTGAAATTTAAGAAACATACAGTAATGGATGTGTTTTTTAGAAGAGCTGACCACATATCACAATCATCACAATCTGAAAGAAGATCAATCCATTCCTGAACAAAGAATTATGGGAAATCTTATACTGGTCATTACAACACCTTTATAATAACAGTGTACAATTTCTCTTTTGAGGTTTTTATTGAACAAATAAAACATGTATTGGAAGAAAACCAAGAAATGCCCATCTGTACCATCATTTAATAAAAAATATAGCCTGGTGGTTTGAATTGTGTATTACACTTCTTTATTATTTTCCATGACAACTCTTTTATGATGTTAAAAGTTTGAGAAATAGAGATTGAAAGCACAAGAAGTTTATTGTCAGACAGTATTCAGACCGATCTGTTGAGTTTTCTATTGTTTTGAAAAATTCAAAAGGTATTGTTAAGAAGTCATATCAAGCAGGCATTTTTTCAGTCTGGAGACTGAAAACTCTCTAGTGAATAATTTTCAAATAAATGGAGGTGAATTCTGTTTTGCTTGCGAGCTCTTCACAGTCAGAAAGAGGAAAGTTCTGTCAGACTCTTTATGGCACATTAGTCACATCAGTCTAGCTTTGGAGGGGGTAAAAGGTTTACCGGAATATTTCAATAAACAGCTTCCTATCTCTAAAAGTTTAGCACAGTTTCACATGCTGCTTCTCACTTGCAAATATTCATAAAAAGTAAACATAGTTGCTACTTAATTGTAATGATTATTAGAATACCAATGAATATGATTGTCTAAGAGGCGATGATAGTGCAACCATGAGAATTAACCTAGATAGCTGGAATTCTAGGCTTTTGATGAATCTTTCTATAAAGCAATTTATTGCTTGTCATGATCCTTTAGAACAGGGGTGTCAAACTTTCCTCATCATTGTGGTGTCACATGACACATCACGACTTTTCCCCCCTTTGCTAAACCGAGCATGGGTGTTGCCAGTACGTGATGCATCTGGCCCACAGGCTGCAAATGTGATAACCCTGCTCTAGAAGTTAAGGCTGCTGATAACTTTCCTCTAAGCCACGGGTGTCAAACTCGCAGCATCATATTGCCATCACGTGACGTTTCATGATGTTTTCCCCCTTCACAAAGCTGGGGTCAACATGACCTGTGCATGATACATCCAGCCCATGGGCTGCCAGTTTGAGAGCCCTGCTCTAAGCTGTTACATCCTGGCCATGGCCAATTTTAGCCTTGAGGATGAACCAAAACATTGCATTGTGGCATTGTCTGGGAAACAGCACATGAACAGCAGATATAGTTGAATTTTTCCTATATGAGTTCCAACCTCAAGAGGCATATTGGTCTTATGAGTTGTTTATACATGTTAATGGGCCATGATTTTAGAGGGATTAATATTACATTCTTTCTAGCATTGTGTGAGCAGGATTTGGACTGCAAAATAGGAGGATCTCAGATATATGGAAGTATCATTCTGCTTTCTAGCTATCTGTTGTCCACACCAGTATTTATCTATTCCTGCTTCTGTAACAGTTGAGTAGTATTGTCACCAAAATGCCCAAAGGTGTCACAGCAACATATAGTTAGTCATAAGAACCTGGACATAATTATGATAATAAAAAGAAGACAAAAATATTTCTACTTAATGATACCAGAACTCTAACTTTTCATGCATGCATTTTGATATTGGATACCAATATATAAATCAAGGGATTTGTATTATGATAGCATGATATATCTTTCATTATATATCCCCACCTCTAGTCTAGATTCTTATGTAACCCCTGATTATATACAGTACTTGATTGAACAGAGATTAAAGGTTTTCAACATTTGGCAAGATGAACTAAGTAAGTACCTAGGCATAGGACATAATCCAAGCCAATAAAATTTTCACTCTGCTGGAATGGGATGATCAAGATAGTATGCAAAGGATAATAAGACAAATATATATTTTAAAAGGAAATATTAATTAAGAGCCCAGCAGAAGCATGAATTATGAAGCAGAAGAATGAATAGATATTGTAAAAGGATTGCATTGAGATCTACAGTTAAAGCTGTCAGAAGCTTAAGATTTTGATATGGAAACTTCATGTTCTAAGAAATGAACCCTAATCTAGCCTAAGATCTGGAATTGTGTTATCTCAGCTCTCTACAGCTCTTTCTTCAAATGGCTCATCTCCCTTTTTTCTTCTCATCTCTTATAGTGCTAATACCGAATGCCAAGAGCTGTCTATATGCTTTCTGTCTCCTCAACTCCATGCCTTTGGTTCCTTGTTTTTAATTTCTCATTCCACAGATCTCTGATCCCCTCTTTTGGCATCCTTGATTACAAAGCCTTTGCTATCTTCACAGGAACAATGGGAATTTATGCACAAAGGGAAGGGGGAAAAAACATTGAAAACATACCTTTTTTGTTCAGGTTTCTATGGGAACTACTGACATATACCATGTGCACAGACTAAAAACTCTAAAGTAGGCAAATTAACTCTTTAATTGGGATTTTTTTTGAATTCTCATGGGGTTGTGCCATAGCAATTTGATCATAAATTTAACATTCTACACAATTATCGTTTTTTAGTCAAATATAAGTAGCTCAACCCATAGGGTGTGAGACAGATGAGAAAGCTTGTGGGAAGTATTACAATATACTTAGTGTGTATCTATAGTCCTCCTATTCAATAACAGCTGCAGTTGAAGCTGCATGCAAGTTGGGGATGCTCTTGATCTTTGTCCAGAGACAGTTGCAGGACACTTGTATTTACATGAAATGAAATCAATGCTTGAAAGAGAAAGCTCTATCCTTTCCATTTCTGCAGCCTGGCAGCAGTTCCCAAACACCATTATGAAGAATAACTAGAGGGAGCTTTTTCTCCTGATTGCTCTTTGTGAAATGACATTGGGTATTTGAGTGTATGTAGTCCTTTGATCCTCAGAGCTCAGAGGGTATAGAGGTAATACCTGCAAGAGCAGAATAGTTTGAATGGCTAGCAATCTTCCATCATCCTTTCAAGGTTAGAGAAAAAGTACACTGGGGTACTTTTGGGAAGAACAAAGGCACAGTGTTTTATGAGGGGGGAGGCTGGTTCTTTGCCAGATCCCAGAAAAGTATATAGATAGTAATACAAATGCTACATCATCTTTAGGGGCAAAAGGGTACTACAAAAAGGGTACTGTTTCATTGAATTTCTCCATGGACAGGATAGATTTTCAGCTTTTTCTCATATATGGGGCTCACCATTAAAAGTGGAAGAAGGATTTAAGTAGTTTTCCTTCAGTTATTTTGTGGTGCAGAGCTCCAAGACATTGTGGAGAGAAAAAGTAAAGCAATCACAATAATTAAATAATTAAAAAAAACAGTACCTGAAATGGAATGGAATATAACACAATGGTTGGATAACATTTTTCTGTATGTTTATTTAAAGGATAAGAAAAAAATATTTTTGGAAATTTAAGACTTAATTTCATCTTATTTGTTTATTTAGCATATGCATTTTCATCTTTTACTTCCAGAACAATCAATTAAGAACTTCAAAAGCTTTCCATATCTCTGAATGAGTTGTTTGTGATTAAAGTCACCAAACCATCACTTGGAAGGCATTTCTATCTTCTTCAAAGCAATGTGACATGTGAAATTTCCTAATAATTGGTTTCCTGAGTCCCATCAGCCACTGACCTTCATTTCCTGGCTACTATGCAGTATCTTTGAAACATCAGCATTCAGTGGGAGGGCAAGTGGAACGGCGTTTAGGACAAGGCCCTGCAGCCAACTTACCTTGGCCATCTTGCTACAGCTATCTTGCCTCAGCCATCTCACTGTGGCCAACACACCATGGGACAACTTGTCACAGCCAATTCGCTATCCACAACTGTTTATGTCAAAGAAGCAGTTGCAGATAATATTTATTGTGTTGATTAATTCCACGTGGATTGACCCATGGTGACAAGTTGTCCCATGGCAAGCTGGCCATGGCAAGTTGTCCTATTCTGAGTGGAGGAATGTGAGTCAAAATGGATTTCATGAGTTGTAATGTCAACTCCTTCCCTTATGTTACTGTAGGTGACATTGGGATACATGTAAAAAAGGATGGAGCTTACACTATGGCATCACATGTTTTATTATTTTGATGCCATCATGGCTATCTGGGCTATCACCCGTGACCTGTCATCCAGGTTCTTTTAACAGACAGAGATCACAGGACTAATAAAGATATTAGAGTGTCTCTTCTTCCATTGTACCAAGAAATGTAAAAGTTACCTTTACATTTATTACATTATTTATTATACCTTATTACAGCAATCAGCAGTCATTTCTACAGTGCTTCTGTACTTGATGCACATAAAAATGAGGTTTGTTACATCTGATTTTTTTTATTTGGAATCATAATATTAATAGTACTGAATGAAACATGCATTGTGTCATCCACTAGCCTTCACAATGGATGTCCATGTTTCAGAGATACTGCACAGTAGCTAAGGAATACGGTTCACTGAATTCATAAGAATATTTGAATTACATGCAACCCAATGTAGTACTCTAGAGGTGAAGACTTTTGCCTCCCACTTGGAAAGTTAAGAGTTCAATCCTAGGCAGTGACAGATGTTTGTCTATCAGGGCACAAAGAGAAAATATCTGCTGCAAACTCCATATAGGCTTCAGGGGCATCCTGCTAGTAGATGCTCAGATCCATTCAGTCACCCTACTCCAAAGCAACAGATTGTAGGGTCATAAAAAGAAAAAAGGTGAATTACATGCAACTGACATCCATGGTTTTCTTATTTTGTTTAATGTGGCTCACTTAGATTTTACACTGAGGTGTACATAGTAACACACATATTAGAAAAAAAACAAATGAAAGGAATATGGTATTAACATTGTTTGGCTAACTGTAATTAATTGTTAACTATAATATTAAGCTATATGTACCCTAGATTCTTAAATAAATTGAAATCTGTATGCATTTTGAAGTGATGCATTGGACTACAGGTACACACCATTTCCCCCAAGAATAACTATATAATCTATACAGTAAATAAAATTAATGCCAGAGGCTGAAGGTGCTAGTTCAGCATGCTAGTTTCTCACTGAATTTAATTTAAAATTATTACTTTTAAAAACCAAAAAGTCCTTGTAAACACCAAGGGAAGTATTTGCAGGTCTCTTGGTGTCCATAAGTAGCAGGCTGGCAATCCTACGTCTCAAAAGATGCCTGCAAGTATACACAGCCACCATAAGTCTCTGGAGATGGTTCACTATCCCAGAACAACTCTACAGATGTAATGCATTAGGAAGCAGAAAAGGAATGATTGAGTTACTAGCTCTGTAACAAGATCAATCTCATCTGAAAGTTATCCATGCAAACAATTGCAAAGCCAGTGCTACAAGCTGGAGAAAAAGATGAACAACAACTAGAGTACACTTGAATAAGGGATGAGTAATTAAGGTAAGAAACTGCTAAATGGGGCAATTCTTGAAGCAAGCCATTCCAGAATTAGTTAAAACTAAAATGTCATTTGAATTATGTGTATTTAATCTTGTTGGAAAAGATAAGCAGAGTTGTAACATGCTTGAGATTAACATGATCCAGTAGGAAGAATTTGGACGATCAAAGCCTGCTATAAAGAATAGTGTGATATTCTGTCTTTACTTAATCAAGTTATGATTGAGTATGTTCTTTCATTTTAGTTTCATGCATGAGAAGGACAACCTTTAGGCTCCAAAGCTTACAGGACATCAATGCTATTTTTCCTTCCAAATCATTATAAAAAGTGCAAATGTTTGCATTGGCAGGTGGTAGCATCACAAGTCAGTGTGGCCTGAAATGCCATATACTCATGAGCCACTTTGCTCTCTGTACAACTGTCAGGTCATGCCAAAAATTCTGTATCACCATCATAGCCAGAGAGGGACAATGCTGGCAGAGAATATCTCCATGCTGGCAGAGAATATCTCCAGGTGCTTACTACAGAGAGTTCTCATTAGTTTAGCACTGTTTAGACCTGAAAAAAGTGACTGATGATGGGTTCTCATACTTATGACCATTGTTGTATTCTCTTGCTCACCTGATCAAAATTCAGGCACTTGGCCATTGGCATGTATTTATGACTGTTGCAGTATTTCAGGGTCATGTGGTCACTATCTGTGATCTTTCCAGAGGTCTTCCAAGAAGCAAAGTCAATGGGAGAAGTTGTATTCTCTTAAAAATGACAAAAATAGACATAAAATCAGGCCTGACTTATTTAACACCTGCATCGCTTAGCAACAGAAGTTCCAATTCAACTGTAGTCTAAAGTCAAGGTCTACTATATTCAGGTATTGTAAATATGAATTTCCCTTGACCCCTGGACTTGAATCACAATTCAAATTTAAAATCTAAGTTCTCAAGCAAAAACTAAGTTGGACTAGAAATATTTTGTTTTAGTTCAGCATTACCTAAAAATACTATTTTGATTCCTAAATGTGCTTTCCACTGTATGTTTTAAGAGAAAGACCTACACCACCATTGTTTGAAAGCATGGAAACTTCAGGCACTACAGTATATGCCTTTTCCTGTGTCGCCATGAAGTCAAGCAAAATACCCAGAAGTGATTTGACTAAGCACTCCAGAAACCATTACACATTAGATTTATAATTTACAGAATCTTAACATATAATAGCACTGAAATAAGCCTTCAATGCAGAGTCAAAAACTCCAAGTTGAACTATAAGAAGGTTGCAAAAAACATCTGGGATTTTTGAAGTTTGATTTCTGGACAAAGCCATACACTGGAACACAATCATTCAGGTTTCCTTCTCTTAAGAATATCGTGAACTTCTCACAAACAAGCTCCATTAATTGTCTAATAACCGGATTAATTAAAGACACTGAAAGTAAACAGTAAGAATGTAATTTCCCCCTGATTGCCATGTAATGGCAGGGAAGATGACCTCATTTGCATATGCAAAGTACCATTGACACAGGCAACATGATCACCAATAACAATTTATGGAAGAAAAATGTTCTCCTGGGGCACTACGACCCCTACTCAATTTCTCTTCTGGCCCAGCTGTTGACAATTCCTTACCCTAGCTTTATTTGCCAAGCCCATGTTTAATTAAAGAATGATAGTGTCATTATAGAAAAATAGTTTTCAGCTATTTATTAGAAAAACATTTATACCACTGGTGAAGGTTAATCAGCTCAAATAAAAGCAGATAATAAAAATAGCAAGTTTTTCTACAAAATTGCAACTGCCATCTTCCATTGTTAGCTTGTGGTTGGTTGGAAAGTCTTAAAGCTGACAGTGGCCTGAAAATGAATGAATCTCAACTTTTATTTGTGAAAGTTATATACTACTGAACTGTACCTCAAATGCCTGGTGCTTTACAGTATGACCAATGAATACATACAGCTAATGCAAAACATAAACTGAATAAAGTCTCCAGCTATCCTAACATCCATTAACTGATTGTAACTGTTTTCTTATTCAAAAATCTGAAGGATATCTGAAATGTTGTGGGGTACAATATTTTAACAGGTTGAAAGTGCTAGATTAGAGAAATGAGGCATGTGGTCTGATTTGAAGTAGAGCAGTTATCTATAATAATCTCCTTGTTATCTATAATACATAATTGGCTAAAGGAGTCATAGTTTCTATCATCATAATCACTTACCCAATGTATTCAGTTGTCATTTTCATTTCCTATAATTCTTTGTTCTGAAGATTGTGATAAAAAGGGGGGCACCTCATGGTTTGAGTGTCCTCTGAGCACTGCTCCAAGCTCTTTTTGCTGCCAACAAGCTACTGAATTCCCTATAATTTAAGTTGACCATAATTATAACCAACTTGGCCAATATAGAAGTAGCTAGCTGCCCATTTACCTGGAAGTTAGCACCACTGAATTCAATAGCACCATATTTATTCTTGAATAAGTACTCTATAGAATTGTGCTAAGCATCTTTGCTATGTCAGCAGCAAGAGAATGGTTTATATTGTCCAAAAAAGAGTGAACTTTTATGACTATAATAAGCCTTTGGTATATTCTGTTCTTGCACAATATTATGTGACAGATCTGTACAGGATAATACATCCTGTAAGCAACAGGTACAATATGTATTACCTTCCCCATCTGACTGCTGTAGGAACCCACATTGTTCTTTAGTTCCTGTGAATTCTGATTGCCAGAAATATTTAGATTTTAAACCAATAAATTGGCAATGTTATGAACATCGATGATTGAATATCTGACCATTGGCAGAGTTGTCTGCAGTACTGTCACACCTTCATCAAAAAGTATGAGCAGCCATATCTGTATGACTAATGAACTTTCTCTGAATTAGCACAGTCACCTGTAATTAGCCATCTGCTACTGCTCAAGCTACTTTGACAGATTATTCCAAGCCAGAAGTCCAGTGTTAATTTCTGCCAAGGTTACACTAGTTTGTGTAGTAAATAAGCTCAGGCAGACTGTGTTTGGGCTAGTGTAATTATGTAACACCTTGACAACATAGAGGATTTATATTTTTTACTCTTTAAGTTAGAATATTTAAAAAATTTCTTCAGTGAAAGCTGAATAGAAGTTTTCTATTCACACTTAAAACAAATTCATAAACCAATCATGGTTTAATGTATGTGAAATGACCCAATGGCTATATCAATAAAAATATAAGCGCTAATCACTTTCACCCTTGCATAAAACATTTTGATGTTATTTGATTTACTATTTTCTCCTTGGGTTGTACTTGATTTGATTCAAGGTTTGTGCAATCCTATGTTTATGTGTGAGTATTTGTGCCTTTGAGTCTTGCATTGTCTTCTGGCATCCACCTGGACAAGTCCCTGAAGTTTTCTTGGCAAAATTTTTGGAAGTGGTTTGCAATTGTCTTCTTCTTAGGGCATGAAAGAGCATCAGGACCAAGATGACCCAGCTGGCTTTGTACCTAGGACTACAACTTCCAGACTCCTGGTTTCTAGCCTGATACCTTAACCACTAAACCAAACTGGCTCTCTTATGCAGTCTTAGTACCCGATTAAACCATGTACCCAGAAACATTGTTTGCTGCAAACAGTTCATTCTTGCAGTGAAACTGGAATTCTTACATGGTAGCAGAAGATTAACAGGCAAATCTGGTTGGCTGCCAGAATAACCTAGTCTGGTGGAAAAACACAGTGCTTTCAGACACCACTTCTATGAATCCCCCATGTACACAATTTTGGAACATTTAGAAAGTAAGTTGGTATTAAAGTGATTGAAGGGTGATTTTTTTCCAAGCAGCAATCTGACAATGTTGTGCAAATGCATACAGTACTATAGTATGCCATGTTTTCTTATACATCTTGAGAAAAAATGATTCAGTTTTGCAGTAGCACATCGACCCTTCTTATTTGATAAACAAAGGAAGAAGCCTGGTTGTCTTCTCAGGCCATCATCCTATTTGTCAATTTCTTGGTCATGCCTGGGGGAAAATGCCATTATCTGCTGACATCTTGGTGCTTTTTGACCTTGGTTATTTGGTTGCAGACATTTCATTAACTTTCACTTCGTTTCATCATCAGCTAAGCTATGCAATGTGAAAAATGCCCACTTTTTCCATACATATAAATGTGTATACACCTTTAAACTTCCTACCTATACAGTGACAAGAACCTTAACCTTACAATTAAAATGCCTGCTGCTCTATTTGCTTGGTGAGAAACCCCACATTTTTTCCAGCCTTATTCATAATCTGACACTTTCCTGTCTTTTTAAGGAGTCTTGCAGTTATTTGGTCTCTTATTTTATTTTTATGCTTTCTCCTCTGTAACCAAACTGTCTTTATGATCTGTTCAGGTAGATCCTTTACTGAAATCACCTTTTTAAAAACACATTCTTCTACTTTCTTTCACAGAAGTGAATATATTCTATTCTCCATAGGCTGATCTCTGTGTTTACTTTAAACTGTACTGGAGAAAATGAATATCAAAGGATATTTTGATCCTCCTGCATGCCATTAGTCCAAGTAATAAATTATGGTCTACAGTCATTAGTTATAATCTCATTGTTTGGACTTTAAGAATTTATATGGCTGCTTAATAACTTTTAGAGTATAATCCTGACAGAATTGGTGATGTGAAAGGCCTTGGTTTATTGCATTGAGTTGTGAGCTTTATTTTTCTAGGATTAGATACCAATTCTTTTGCATTGGCTGGATGTACACAAAAATGTTCTGTCTCACAACATCCTTGGCAGCCATATTCTTTTATTTTAACAGCCATTTCACTTTGAAGTGAAAATGGCTATACAAAGGCTATCCTTCATGTGTCAAACTGAGCTCCAATTAGCTCTTTCAGGGAGAAACTGATTTTTTTTCTTAGTACTTTCAATGTAATGGACATTGAATTTGGGATCATCTTAGCAAATATCACAGAGCACTGATTGTTGCTTAGTATGATAAAAAATGTGCTTTGCCTTTGGCTCAGTCTTAAGAATATATTTCAAGTTTGATCAAGCTAAGGAGAGCTAGTTACTCTCTTTAGTCCTGGAAAAACAAGCCAACCAAAGATTAGCTATAAAAATGTTTACAGTCCACTGCCCTCACAAACATTTGACCAATATCTTGGTAGAATAAAAACCTTAGGAAGATAAATGTGATTGAGAGGTGGAAAGAGATGAATCCAAGTCTCAAAAGCCAAGTTGCCTTAATTCTGAGAATGTAGACTCATATGCTTGCAATCCACACCTCCATTTCAATGAGCTATCTCATTTTTAATACATAAACCTCCTATGCAACCCTATGCTTCTTATCAAGATTGTTTTTTCCAAGCTCACTAACCATTTCTTTTCTTTTTCCTGATCCCTGGATCAAGCTAGGAGGAAAGAGGTTTGATGCTAAACAACAAAAACTATTGTGTGTGAGGAGCAGGAAGAATCCTAAAAGAGCATTTATATTTAACCATTATTTACACCAATCATGTACATGTGTTCAAAGAGGGCCAAAGCAATTTTTTCTGGAAGAAGGGGTATTTTGGCTCAGACCTAGAAGGCCAAGGGAACTGACCTTTCTGTAACAACACAGAGAAACCAGCTGTGCTGTGATAGGAATTTTCTCCATGGATTAATTTTTCTCAAAGTAGCTGAAGGGTCATTGCACTTCATCTGCTTCTGCAATGTGTTCCAGAGTATGCACTTTAATAAGGACTCAATGTGTATATTACTCACTCTTGACAAGCACCTATTCAGTGGCATTTGTACACTAGTAAAAGACAGCATGGAAACAATGACCCACCAACGAAAGAACAGGACTGTAATAAACAGGTTTTTTGAGATGGTCCATAATTTCAACAGAAAAGTGACAAAATATATACCATATGTTACACTGTTCTCATTCATGTTGACTTCACTATCTAATCCAAGGCTTGGAACTGGTGACAGTGAAAAAAAACCCACCTCCATCTCTAAGGTCAAAGAAGTCTTTATTTTAGGGATATGCAAAATGTTGGTACTCACTTTTTATAAAAATATTACGTGACCACATTTCACATTTATCCATAGATGTGCATGCCAGTTTTAAAAAGTCAAAGCTCATTTGTGTTATTGTGCATCATCCAAATCCACTGAAAAGTAAAATGTTGCTGAAATGTTATTTTAATAAAAGCACCCCTGTGCATCTTATCTTTGTATATGGTTGGTGAAAATGGCTTAATATTCCATGTTTCATTTTTAAAAGCACCACTTTGCTTGCTCTTATGAGATGCCAATTATTGCTTTTCTCAGGCCTTTGAGAGGAAAGGCAGTGGAGATAATACTACATATAACTGTGGCATCTAAGGTATCACTCATTTTTTGAAATTATTAGATGACTCAATAATTTTCACTCAAGCCAGTAACCTTGACTTGAACATTCATCAGTTAAAATATCATGCCAATAGCTATTTAAGTATTTATGTATTTTTTAAAAAAGCCCTCTTTTATCGGTGACTGGGTTCAATTGAGAACAAAATTGCATGACATAGGATATGGAGAAGCTTCAAATGAATATTCTAATGAATATTTTAATCCAGGCCTCTCAAAGTTTCAAAAAGGTTCTGGGTCATTATATTCCCTATTATTTCTCTGTTCATTTTAATTCCTCATAAAATCCCAAAGCTAACTATTGTTCATCCATGTCTTCTTAGGTAGAGTCAATTCAACTGAATTCAATGGGACTTCTGTATAGACAAGATGGTACCATTAGCTCTCTTTTAAAGCTCTCGCCAATTTGCTATTACATATTGAGCCCTAACTATTAAGAATAAGTTGAAGTTACTCAGATTTTCAGGAGTTCATTGGGCAGTGCTGAAGCAACTTTGCAACACTTTTCTGGCCATACTTGAAAAATGTTCACTTCCTAACTTAACATTGCTCCTTTTTTGCACTCATATTCTCAGTTTTTATTTATTTTATTTGTTTGTTAAATTTATTTGTTGCCTATCTCACTGTGGGGCTACTCTAGGTGGCTTACAACAATAAAAAGGAAGAAATGAAAAGAGTGCAAACAGAAGTAAATTATTACAACAATGAAAAAACAATGAAAAAGAACATAAGAATGCACCAATCTTATAACGAAAAGATGGATGGGTGGAGAGCAAAGAGCAAGGGGGGGGAGGTGGATTATGCCATCAATCCAGCCTCTGATATTTGCCTGTGATACTTCAATTTGGATATCAGGGATGATCTGTGTGATGATATGTTGCTCACTTTATTTCAGGTTAAAGAAATCTTCATGTGATCAGATTTGATTGGCAGTCTAACACAGTGAATGCATTGTTATTTATTCAAGAAGAAGAATAAAGCAATAACCAGAAGGAGGGAAATGATACAAAAGCAACTTACTTGGGGGAAATAATATAATGTACCGAATTTTTAAAATATGAATAGTATCAAATACTATGTGGGGTTTGGGGAAGTGGGAATTGTCCAGGATATGCACTACCTGACTCTGTTGTTACATCTTCTAACCCCCATTCCTTTAACCTTAAACTATCCACTATTGAC
>AZIM01003650.1:109064-123010 GCA_000516915.1 Ophiophagus hannah | reverse complement strand
AATAGTGGATAGTTTAAGGTTAAAGGAGTGGGGGTTAGAGGATGTAACAACAGAGATAGATAGTGCATTCCAGGCATTGACCACTCTGTTGCTGAAGTCGTACTTTCTGCAATCAAGTTTGGAGCGTTTACATTGAGTTTATATCTGTTGTGTGCTCTTGTATTGTTGCAGTTGAAGTTGAAGTAGTCATTAACTGGTAGGACATTGTAGCAGATAATTTTGTGTACCCAAGGATAACTTGGGTCCCATCCTGCAATCCTTCCCCTTCCCCCATGCAAATTCTTCAAGTTTATCATTGATCTGCATGATGAGTTTGCCCCAGTGCAAATATGGACCACTGACTATTTCTTAAGAGCAGAAACATGCCCCATCCTTTGCTCATTGAGAAGGCAATCACTGCCAGGTGTTTGGTTTTTCTTTTGTGCTACATGCTGTATTTTATTTCAACTGTCTCACGAACTGAGCTTCATCCCAATTGGTTAATCCACTGGTGAAGAGATAGTCCCTCCCCTCCAGAAATCAGCTGCTGCTACCCTCTACAGCCAATTATTTTCTACAAATTCATCAACAGAACTATGAAAAGGGAAACAGTGGGCTTGTCTCTTTTTTACCTTTTGTAAGTTCATTAATGAAACAATAAAAAGATGGGATTTTTCTTCTGTTTTATGTCATTGATGGACAGTGGAGCAGTAAAAAGACAGGATTGTCTTTCTCCTAGTAAATTTTAATTAACCAGGTAAAGCTGACATGACTTCTGATGTCTTTTTTTTCTAATTCAAGTGAGAGAAAAAATAGTAAAGTCATTCCTTCCCTCCCAAAGTTAAAAAAAGTAGGCAAGTCACCTACCTAGTGAATGTATTTGGATGGAGTATCTCGTCAACATTACGGCCAAAGTAGAGGAAGGGATGAAATTTCAGTTATCTAAATAATGAGACACAACCCTTAAACATAACCTAACAGGCCAGGAAGTAAGAGTACTTGGTGATTGCCATACACTGATTCTTAGAACAACTTCTTCAACATGTGATATATTTCAGACATCCAAACATTCCAGTTATATACTCTTCAAATTTCTAGCAACGGCCATGCTGGCTGAAGAATTTTGGCAATTGAAGCCCACACACCTGAAGATTGACTAGGTTGAGGAGTGCTAACCTAGAACATTGCATTATATAAATGTAGCAGTAATAACACACATTTTACTCTTTTTTGACCCATCACAACACCTAGACCCACTTATTTTCAATGATGCCACAAATGGCTATGTTTATGAGAAAGAGCAACTTTAGCAGCTACATTGCCATGCCTCATTAAAGTAGACCACCTCTGGGTACATCAATAGGGTTTAAATAGGGATACAAGATCTGGACTTTAAATCTCCTCCTCCTCCTCCTCCCAATTTGATGCTTATCTAATTTTTACAGGCCAGACAGCCTTCATTTTAAAATTATTGTTCTACAAATTGTATTCCTTGCAAATTCAAGTAGTGAGCAGTTTTCAGAAAGTTAGCCTTGTCTTCCTAGGCATTAAAAAAGAGTAGTGCTGGCTCTGAGAACAGCGAATGTAGCTTGATGTTTCACAGAGTTGTGAGTTATAAGTTCAAATCTATACTCATTATAAAAGGTTCACAGGATGATTTCGGCCACTCACTCTTTCTCAGACCAGTCCCACAGATTGGAGAGAAAAGTATACTCTGCGTACAGCTTTTTGCTTCTGGAGAAATATCACAGCATATTAACATATACATATATTGAGATGTTTTGAGAAATGTTGCTTATTTACAAATATGGAAGCAAATAACCAATAGAGTTAATTAATTTATTAATTAGTAAATCGGTATCAAGACACAACACAGCATCAAGACACAACGTACCCAAGACTAAACAAGTATAAATATATCAACCTAGAGAACATTTATTCATCAAGTGACCTTGATATATTCTAATATGTAACAAGCCCTCAACTGAACAATTTTTATTATAAAGGTGACAGTTCTACTGGCTATATATTTACTAGTGCCTTGGAGAAAGTAGTACTGCATCAAGGTCCTAATAAACTGTGTTGTCAAATAAATGTTTTCAATATTTGACAGTTTTGCTAGCTGTATACTTACTAGAGCCATGCAGAAGGTAGTACAATCTGTGTTGAGGTCCCAATAATTTGTTTTGTCATGTAAAGGTACTAAATTCCTGGGACATGTGAATGGCATTTAAATAAGTTGTATGTAATGTCTTTTGTGTCCGGAGATCTCCATCTCAACAGATGGCATATGCTGAAATCACCTATACTTTACCATGGAGTCCAGCAACTCAAATCTTGCTCTAGTGAAGGCTGTTCTTTGAAATTGTGCCAAATTCACTGACAAATGTTTTTTCAAAAGGATATTTTGGAATATCCTTTTGTCTCCAGACAACTGTTTAAGACCGTAAGGTTGCAAGCAACTCCACATCAGTTTGGGTGCTAATATCCAAGACACTTGAAAAAAATTTTGGTATGCTAAATTAGTCCATGCTGTGAGATGACCTTAGTAACTTCTCTGTTATGTGAGCTGAACCATTGGTATCTATTCTTCTAGGCACATTTTGGGTAGCCTATCATGATCCTTTACTGATAGCTGAAGACTTAATTGTTGAATGGCTATATACAAGATAAGTACCTGTTTTTGCTCCAAGGGTGAGGATTGACATATTCTTATCAGTTCCCAGAATACTTCTTATAAAGTGTATCTAGCTTTGTTCAAGTAGAGGATCCTTTGAAAAGTCCTATAGTTCTGTACCATTGCTTAAGACAGGAATTATTTTTGTTTTGTAAACATTTAATACAGGAGTCAAGGTAGTACTGTATTTATCATTAGGGGATTTAAATTGTATTTTGAAAATTATTGCAGTCCCCACTGAGCTTTTTTCAAAGTAGTTGACTCTTGTGTCTATCTGCAAAAAACAAAACAAAAAACCTCCTAGTAGGGAAGGGAGCAAGCTCCACATCCAGGTAACAATTATATTTAGTACATTACTTACTGAATACTGCCACTTTAGACTTGGTGATGTTGACATCAAGGAGTTGCATAATGAGCACTGAATTTTGCAGCCAATTTGTCAGGCCAATCTGGGAGTGCATCATCAAAATAATGTCATCTGCATATGAAAATATTAGTTAAGATCTTTGGCATATGAACATCTGAAGAATAGAGAAACTTAAGAATTGGAGTAAGCATTTATCATTGTCATAAAATTGTACCAGCCTATGCTCATCTGGATTCTTCCCTGTTTGCTTTATTCATTCAACAGGAATTTCATATAATTTATTTTCCCAGTTATTACCTGTTTCTTCCATTAAGAAGCTGTTACTTGTTACTTGCTATATATTTGTGCTTTTGATTTCATTTAATGGGCTTTCAAAAAAATGCACCACATATAATTATACTTACATTTCTATTGTTTGATTTTTTTTTCAAAGGGATCATCCTTATAATAACTGTTTTACTATCCAAAATTGCCTACATATAGGAGGGGGGATTGTCATCATTTCTGTCTATATTTAAAGTCTAAATTCCACCATGAAAAATTATCTCCTCTAACATATGCTTGTATGTCTAAATTGGGAAATTTTGAATGTTGTAGGCATAATTTTAATTATCCATTTGGTGCATTAAAAAAAATAAAAGTGTAAGACTTTTTGAAAATTTAAAATTACTACTAAAGTTGGTAATTAATTAAAATTAAAATTTAATTCCTTTAACAGTTAAAAGCCTATGAAAGTGTTTGTTTAAGTACCCTGTGTTTTTGCAAAGTCTTATTAGGTTGTTTGTATTTGCAGTAATGTAATCTTCCATAAACATTCATTGTTAAAATACTTTGCAATGATAAAATATGTTTGGTTTTGCTTTGAACTGGTTAGGATTTGAAAGTGATATATTTTTTAACAATCTTATTTTGCAAAGATGATAGATAGATAGATAGATAGATNAGACACTTTTTTTGAGAATTTTTAGCTCCTTATTTTGACTACAATATTTTTTATCAAAGGCAGATTCAAAACCTGACAGACATATAATATTTCAAGTGAACCCCCATGAACTTACTGGAGTTACATAAATGCAGTGGCAGTGTTTCTATGAGTAGTGTGCAGTTTGTCCAAAGTCATGTAGTTTGTCTGATATCATGGCATAGCAGGAAAATTTAACTGCTAGGTCCAAGCCAGAATGCTTATCTTGAAGTTTTTTTCCCTGGGAAAATAGCTTTCTAAGGCTAGTACTCTGTATACTCACCTGTGATGGTTAATCAGCAACAAGATTTCTTGATGAAAATAATTTTATCTCAAACTGTAGTACAATCAAAGTAACAGTGAACTCTGCTGGCAGACATGTAGTTAACATAATTTCTGGATCAAAAATCAGTTGAACTCTAGCAGTAAACAGACTGCTGCGCTTTGGAAAATGGCTGCCTCAGCCACCATCTATTATAGGCTGTTTCCCAGATTAAAACTTCATTGGATATATTATAGATCTCTCATCATGTTCTTCATTTGAACAAATCTCTGGTGCCCAAAAGCACAAGGCTCCATTAGCATTCAAGGGTTGGCTTCAATACAGAATTGTGATGACATTTTTGTTCTTTGGTCTATATTTGGAAACCATGACAGCGATGTTATTTTGTTTCCTAATACTGTAATACTTTGAATGTTTGGATGGGCATTTGTCCATTTTATAAATCAATTCTTCTTTTTTCTTATAATATTATTGCAATGAAATTTCACCTAGAGGGGTCACTTATATATCAACTCCCTAAAAAGGAAGTACAGTTTTAAACAACAGTGCAGATTTGTACAAAATGTGCCAATTCAAAATAATTGCTATAACATAAATAAAAAACAATGTCCATCTAATCATACCACGGTGTTCTATCATACTGCTCCCAGATGACTTTTATGCTGCTACTGTCAGCGTTCCAGCAAAACCAAACTCCAATAAAAAAACCTTGGAGACAGGCATTTTCTCAGTTTCTTTTTATTGGAAAAGTCATATTGGCACATCTGGGAAAGTCCAAATCTGAGTGTTCTGGGTTTTCCTTCAATAATTAAAAATTACAAGTCCACCCGCGCACCCATCATTCCATCACATGTCCCAATCACCATCCATCCCAACTTGAGACATCCCTTAACTACTCCTCATCCAGGTGCAGGAATAACATGACCTTGACTGTAAAGAAGAATGCTATTATATCTAACCACATACACTCCATGAAATCCCCCCTTCCAATTTCCCAAGCACAAGAATGTGGCAGCGTGGAAGCTTCTGGTGCTAATATGGTTTCCACCTACTGTGCATCAAGATCCTGACTGTTGAGAACAAGCTCAGGGTCTCTGCTATTCTTCTTTTTATGGAGCAAAAATTTATCTGGTTTGAAATTGGAAACTGAATGTTAATTTGTCTACTTTTATATCTTTGGACCACTATGCCTTGAAATATTCACTTCTCCAAATTTAATGGTGCAATGCACCATTTGTAAAATGAATGCAAAAATGCTTTGATTAAAGGAAAAAATATTAAAATCCATAAAAAATATACCAAAAAATGTGCCTATTGGGAGATATAAGACGAGGCTTATGAATTGGGAGGGCTGCTTATATTAGAGATGTATAAGCAACTGCCTAGCTGTTTTTGTACAAATTTTTAAAAATATAAGTTATCAAATTTATGCTGAAATGGGACATACTAAACTTAAGTTTCAGAGAATTAGACACATTCCAAATATGAAAAATATGCCTCACCATTTCAAGCTCAATGTAAATACAATCATCTTTTATACAAAGAAATTTGTAAAGTGGAATACACGGCCAACCTCTCTTGGAAGAAATTTTTATCATGCTATGCAGTAAAAAAAAAAGAGTGAAATGTTTCATGCCATACTTATTTCACAAAGGTGACATGAAGCTGGTCTTCATAATAGAAAATTATTCTAGTGTTTCTAATAGCATGCATGTTAATATAAGCAAGTGTGCTACCTTCATGAATTTTCCAAAACACTAAAAATTCCACCACTCACCATGACATGATGCCACATGTTACAGGAATTAGGCAAACTAAAATATTTTAAAATTGTCACAGAGGATCAATATCATCTTCTTTTGGTTTATTCTCTTGTATTGTTTAATAAATTATCTTCTTTTCTGACTCCTGCAGCCCTATTAAATGACACCTCAGTCTACTGTGCCCAAGATAAATAGCTTTCGATACTAATTACAGAAACTGGTTTACAAATATTAAATGGCTGAACAGGAAAGGTGCTGGAAAGGTGAGGGATAAACTCTGGCAGGGTTAGCTGCAGGTAGGATGAAAAAGCCAATTTTTCCCTACCCCCACCAACTTTTCTCTCACTACAGAACTGAAGAGGAGAAAATGCCACTGGCTTCTCTTGATCAAGGCTGATTTAAATGGAAGGACTTCATTAAATGCAGCATGGACTTTAAGGATGCAATTATGTTTTAATTATACAACCCACTGTTCATGGCAGCATGACACGTTCGCTACTTGCATTCAGGGAGGCAGCTATGCTGCTGTTGCCACACCAGCTCTCTCACACCAGGAAGGCATAATTTTGGAGGTAAAAATGGAGTGAACAATGAGTCCTGCCTAATCTATCTTCTGTCCCTTACTGAAGGCACAAAACAAACCTGGATAAATTAGATCATGGAAAACTCAGTATCTGATCTTTCTGAGAGAAAAAATATAGGATAATGAGGACAACTGGTGTTGGGATAATAAAAAGACAACAGTTTTGAAAATTCATATTTTAAAACACACATGCAGAAACCACAAATTCTCTTTCTTTGGAGCGAGGATCAGTCTATCAGCTGCTATTAACTATGATTACTAGGTAGGATCTTCAGATGCAAAGGCTGTAACCTTCTAAATGCCAATTGTTGGAATAACAATGGGTTTCTCCAGGTTTTCTGAAGAATCTTTAAAGTTTTCAGCTGTGCCAAGCAACCAGACAGGTATTGAATTCTGTGAACTCTGCACTGGTCCTTGGCCTTAAAAAGTCCGCCTACTCAGACCTGGCTCTGGGGTTGGCCCTGGGAACAAATGAGGGACTACCACACTGGAGGTGACTATTAGAAGGTGACTATTAGATTGATAGCGAACCCTCCCTCCCTCCTCATTCCCTGCTTCCTTACCGGCTCATCTTTTATTCTCATATTGCTTTTCTTTGTTTTCTTTTTCATTGTTTATTCCATTGTTCCATTACTTTGTTACTGTTATGTTCACACTTCTTTTCAATTCTACATTTTTATGTGTTATAAACCACCTGCAGTAGCCCCATAGCAAGATAGGCAGCAAATAAAGTTAACAAACAAATAAACAAAATATACACAAGCCTAGATTTCAATCATAATACAGCTGGAAAGGATATTTGAGGTCTTCTTAAACAACCCGCTGCTCAAGCAGGAGATACTATACCATTTCAGACAAGTGAATATCCAGTCTCTTCTTAGAAACCTCCAGTGNTGAAGCACCCACAACTTCTGAGGGCAAGCTGATATCCACTGATTAATTGATAAGAAGTTTCTCCTTAAATCTAGGTTGCTTCTCTCAATTAGTTTCCATCCATTGTTTCTTGTCCTGCTCTCTGGGGCTTTGGAAAATAAATTGACCTACTCCCCTTTGTGCCAACCTTTCCAATACTGAAATACTGCTATCATGTCCCCTATAGTTCTTTCTCTAGACTAGCCAAACCCAAATCCTGCAACTGTTCTTCATGTTTTTGTCTCCATGCCTTTAATCATCTTACTTGCTCTTCTCTGCATTTTTTCCAAAGTCTCAACATCTTCTTTGTAATGTGACCAAACCTGGATGCAGTATTCCAGGTGTGGCCTTACTAAGGCTTTATAAAGTAGTACTAACACTGTAGTACCCTTAAGTGCAACTCATGAGGTTCTTAAAAACACTTGATTGTCTATAGGAAAGATGAAAGTTAAACTAACTTTCTTCTGATCCAGAAGAATTCATTATATTTTCCTATAACTAGTAAAAATGATTCTTCTTACAAAGAAACAACTTCCCTTAACAGAAAAAAAAAGATGCAGGATCCAATTTGGGTCACTCACTGGGACCAGAGTTTCAGTTTTCCAAGCTTTTGGAGTTGTAGTGGAGTCCATCTTCAGGGAACTTCACATTTTGGTGAAAGAGAAGTTCCTTGAGGATGGGGTCCAGCAGGAGTCCAAAAGCTTGGAACACAAAACTCTGGTCCTGGTCACTGACCCAGCAAGTGGATCCTGCAACATTATCCTGTGACATGTATATTTGCTTTCATATGGGGAAAAATGCAAGTTAATTAATATAAGGCTTGCAACAAATAGTTCTGTCCTTCGGTGTTATGTAGGAATGTGAGAATGAGCAATTGAGAGCCACTTGTACTTGTGGTTAAGTCACCGGTCTACAAACAAGGAAATTATGAGTTCTAGTCTTGCCTTAAATATGAAAACCAGCTGTGTGACTTGGGCCCATCACTCTCTCTCAGTCCAACTTACCTCACAGGGTTGTTGTTGTGAAGAAAATAAGACAAGGAAAAAGTATTAGGTATGTTTAAGCTGCCTTGACTTATTTATAAAAATAATAAAGGCAAGATAAACAATTGTCTTTAAAAAAAAATTCTCTGCAGAAAAGTAAAAAGCCACAAATCTCCATCTATCAACAGTTCAATCTGTTTTTTTAAAAGTCCTGTGCAAATAAGACTTTCATCTCTTGTCTATAGCAAGTAGAGACCCAGGAACGTTAATTGACTGTGAAGTTTCCCCAAAGCATTTTACACAGTAAAAGTATCTGCATAATGTTCAAAAGCAATTTGTGAAATGTGAGTCTACACTATCCTTTTATAGTAATTTTACTAAACATTACAATTAAAAACACAAAAAACAAAGGAAAAAATTAAAGAATTAAAAAGAAAAAATGCAGAAAAATGGAAGAAAGGAAAGAAAACTTTAGAATACAGGGAAGAAAAGCTAAACAAATATATAAAGAAATGTCTTTCTGCTTCATCACAGCAAATATAAATAATTTTAGTAATTTATCACCTTCTCATAAAATACAGCAAAAGATCTCTTTTTCTCATATCTCATATTGTACCTACAACTGGATCCTTAGACCCTTGTTCAGTTGTGGTAAGCAAAAGTCAACTGAGTGTTACAAGAAGTAACCCATATCTATTTTAACCTGGATCAAATAAAACAACTTTATATTCCTTCCTTTTTCTTTACTTTTTCTTTCATTTCTTTTCTTTGCCTCCTCCCACAAACTTATCCAAAATTTAATTCTTTTGTAAATACAATAGAATAAAGTTGTCCAGGTTACCCTTTTGGTTTGTTGTTCATGCATCCCTTTTAATTATTAAAGCATCAGTCAATTTAATGTGTATATCCAGTGTAATATTTTTCCATAGTCATTCTTGTAGCCTGTCATTTCTAAATGCACTTTCAGATCAGTCTCAGTCTTTTCCATTAACAGTTGTTCCTGTTCCATAACAGCTTTTAAAAACAGTCTATCTATAAGGGCAAACACTCTTTAAGTTAATTTATAGGATCATTCTTCAAAAGTATTGTCCAATGTTGAAATATTTTATTTATTTATTAAATTTATTCACTACCCATCTTGTTTTGAAGTGACTCTGGATGGCTTACAACATTAAAAGCATTACAACCACAAACTGTACCATTCCTAACATGATAAAAATGGAGTTACAATAAAACAATGAAATTATGGTTAAAAGATGGTGAGGGAGGGAGCAGGATGCATGGGGGGCGGGAAGGTGGAATTGCCTCTTAATTCATCAACCATCTCCAATGTGATTTTCCCCCACCTCTGTTAGGGAGACTTTGCTCTGTTCTGTATTAGTAAGTAAAAATTAAGTGTTTTCTAATTTAACTATAATCTTTATCATCTTCTGGTTTCTTGTAGAGTCCAACCTTCCAAGTCCCATCCTATTTTTAAAAGAATTCAAAACAAAAGCGTTCCTTATTAATTATAAGAAGGATTCTTATAATTAATTAATTCAATATCTTATTTAAAACCCATTTGGACTTTTAGTCCATTTGTAACTTTTCAGTTCAAATGCCCTTTGCTGTTTATTAAAAAATATTTTAAGTCTTTAAACTTGTATTTAATCTTCTCATGCCAAGAATTTAATCTCATCCAGTGCTCTGAAGCCTGTCAGTCTGAATGTTCTTAATAATAGTTAATGGTTAACAAGCAATTTTCGAAAGAGATTAGAAAAGAAAGTATTCAAACCCAGTGTCCATAATGGTGCCAATATTTGTTTCAGCGAAGAATGCTTTCTCTCATCTTCTAAACCCCCAAACAGGCTGGAAACTACTGACCTGTAGTCTCTTAATAAGAAACAACTATCTGGAGCACTTATAGGCAATCTCAAGTCCTCTCCTTGTCTGGAGATAAATTACAAAGAGCCATTCTGTTCACCAGCTTTTCCATATCTGTGGTTGTCAGTGCCACTTTTAGCAGACTCATCTTCAGGTCACAGTTACTTCCCTGCGTGTCACAGTCTATGATGTCAATGAACTGCCAATAAGTGCCCAGTTTATCAGATATTATGTTTGGTGATGACTCCTGAGTTTTTGATCTTGTGGTATAGTAATTGTTAGAGGCTTGATGTAGATACTTAGTAACTGATGCTTAGAAGGCTAAGAATTCAAAGTTATTATTGGACAATCCATGCCAAACCTTCTATTTTTATTTTTATTTTTGCAGCTATTGATCGTATATTTTTTCTTGCATTAATGTAAAATGTAGACAAACTGATTATACCTTCAGAATCAAGACACTCATCCATTCACAAATTGCTTTATTATTAAAGCAGTTGAACAAAAAAGAGGCATTGTTACACAGAAATATACCATAATAACATTGCTTGACATAAATCCAAGAATGTTTCTTAGAGAAAAAGGAAAGACAGAACGAATGTTAAATGGCTAGAATATAGCAAATGCAAGTTGGTTGCAGTGTGAGATTTCACTCTGTTCAAGACAATTCAATTCAGAATATCCAGAATGATGATTGAGAAGAAGTGCAGTATCTTTTCTTGTTTTTGTCTCCTTCTACCAAATAACATCAAATAGTGGGAAAACATTCACAATATATTTTCCTTAATGTGGCCTGAATCTGGGGCTCAAGAAGAAAGCAGATTTTGACAATAAATAAATCCACTAGTTGTCCATACTTACTACAGCCTAATTGCTGTTCAGGGTGATTTAAGCCCCCAAATTGGGGATAAATTTCTGACCTGGTGGAATACAATCAGGAATATCTACTCTTCTAATGTCCTAAACAGAACAGTCTTGTAAGGGCTGGAGGAGAAGAGAATGTTTAGTACAGACTGATGGGGTCAAAATGGTAGGTGTTGGGCTGATTCTATCCCCCTTTGTACTTACCTGACTGCAAAATTAATGGAATAGTCAGTTAAATGCATCACCCAACTAAAGCAATGGAAAGATGCACCATGGTGTATTGCTTGCTTTAAAAAGAACTCTGTCAACACTGAAACAGCCTAGGATGTCTTTAAGCTGCCTCAGATAGGGGTTGATGATGAGATGAAGACATTGTATGGCAGAAAAAAAATAGAATGTTGTGGTATGTTTGTGTTGCACTTAGATATAAGTTGGAAAAGCTAATAGTTATATATTTTGAATAAGATAATGCTAAGTTATCAGGCCTCTAAAGAATATAAACTTTCTTATGAGTTACATATGATCTAGCTTGATTTTATTTTAATATAGAACAATATAATTTATTTTATTGATTTATAGTCTTTCCACTATTTTAAGGCTTTCAGGGCATTTTAGAATCCATGAAATCTATAAAATAAAAAAATCAAAGTAACACATTACTAATTCAAAATAGCAGTGGCTAAAATTCAGTAGAGAAGCACAGTTTTTTTTAATAAAGGACAATAGGACCCAACAGTGCCAATGGGAGCCATAACAAACCTGTGATGCCAAAATAACTGTGTGGGTATGATCACATAATTATAAGAATGCCATAATTATGCCTTTATATCACAACAAGAACAAGACTTGCCTTTTGTATGGAATATGCTATACAAACAAAAACTCCAGTTCTTAGAGCTGTGCACCACCAACCCATAATACCTTTATGGCTGTATGTACATCTATTACAATACCAATAAAGGGGAATATTTGTAGTGGTATACTTCTGAATCTAAGAATGTGATAATTAGGAGGTAAAATTTAAGTATGTTCTCTTTAAAAGTTGGGAGGAGCAACCTGAAGGCTTTTATTATTCTATGAACCTACCATATCAAGCCTTTTCTGCTTTTTCTTAATAATTATGATGGACAAATATTGAATTGCATGGGATTGCCTATATAGATTTAAGCATATTAAATGGAGCATGGGGACAGTGAAACTGAAATATGACTAGATGTGCACCTCATATTTTCCCCAAGAACAGCTACAAGTATGACATAAAGTTTCAAGTGGATGCAAGAAATTTGCTTCAAAGTATTTAGCAAATTCTTTTTACTGTAACAGGGCTCAAGAGCTGTCATCTGTGAAATTCCCCAATACATTTAGGATTTCATACTTCTTTGAAGATAGACAGTTTTAATAAAGATAAGTCACTGCCAATCCATCAAACTCAGAGTTCCTCCTTTCCTCTTACCAAAAGAAATCAAGTCCAAAGTATGAACTATCAAATGACCAGTGACAAACTGAAACAGCCTCGTAGTGATTATGGTGATGCAAGAAGAAGAGGTTTATCATACATGTTATATTTTTCTAAACCAGACTACATAGGAGTTTCCATGAAATCTGAAATTACCAGTATCTCAAGAAGTTCAATTTAGGAGACTGATCTTTCTACACAGTGGAAATGATACACCAAAAACATCCATATCCTGTCTCTATGATACATAACCAAATCTGAAAAGTGAGGCCAGAACAGATTGATTTCTTTGGAAGGATGATGGAATTTCTATAAATGCAAAGACTTTTCCCACTAAACACTTCAGTCTAAATCAGTGCTTAACTATGTCTTCGGATGGGTAGAACTAGTAGGGTGAACGCTACTAAGCCCATTCACCTATGTCCCAATTATATATTTCAAGCTAGTTCATTTATTCATGGATGGGGATTACTTTATTAAGAACAATGCCACTAAACCAAGACAGAAATCTTCAGTATTGACAAAATATTTGAATCAAAGTTTTGAGCAACAAGACACATATAAAAATAAGCCAGTACTCTAGCTTATGCATAAAATGCAAAACAACTCCATAAACTTTTTAAAAGTTTTAAAAGTATAGTCTTCATTTAAAAATATTTTTTTCCAAATCTCTTAACCAGATGGGTTTTTTTCAGGTATCCTCAGAATTCTCTTCTCATATCTCTAAACATGTTTGTATACTGCTATGGTGGATAGTGGAGTGGGGAGTGGAAATTCCGCTGGTTATATACAGACTGATAGATAGATAGACAGGCACCAGCAACAGAATACTGAAACTGAGAGCCAGGAGGTAGAGTGAGAAAAGATGTTTCAACCAATGAGAAAATGAATTGCTCATAAGGTCAGCCAGACTCCAGGATTATAAAAGAAAAAGATAAGTTTTGATCTGGTTTCTGACAAACCAGCACAGAAGCAGAAAATCAATAACTTTCTTCTCAGCTCTCAAGCACTGATGATATCATGGGAAGTTTAGAGCCCATAAGAAAGTCTCCCAAAAGGGTAGAGGTGACAAACAGAGTGAAATGTCATTACTCAGTGCATGCTTGAATCATCCTGATTCAAGAATGCACTTTTCCAAGCAAGTTTAACATGGCCAGGAATTTAAAGTCATAGTCTTATTCTTTTAATTATGAGCATGCTTCAAATGCACACCTAGAGTACTAGAGTGCATCCAGTTTTGGTCACCACATTATAA
>AZIM01003650.1:92258-102318 GCA_000516915.1 Ophiophagus hannah | reverse complement strand
ATTATCAGCCTGTACCACCAAGGCTCTTTAATACTATAATTCTCTATAATTATAATTCTCTATTATAGTAATATACTATAATTCTCATTTTGAGAATTATAGTATGTTGTGGAGGGTATGTACTCATACCATGTTCATACCACTAGAATACCACTAGAAGAAGTTGAAAGGATCACATAACTCAGTTCTAATTTACATGAAAGCTGGGACATGTCCACTGAAGACAAGGATAGAGAAAGATTGAACAGCATTCTTCAAAATGAAAAAGGTCTTCTGTAGTCATGACATAAGCCTAAGANTGAAAATCAGGCTTGTCAGATGTTACATCTTTTCTATCCTGTTCTATGGGGTAGAGAGTTGGTCTCTGACAGAAAGCCACTTGAAGAGACTAGAAGTATTTGAAACGTGGATTTTCAGATGGCTGTTATGTATAAGCTGGGCTGACAAAATCAGAAATGAGGAGGTGATAAGCTGCCTGGGAAAGCCAAGGGAAATCATCAAAAGGTGCTTGTCCTTACGTATAAGATTCGCCATGGCTTGGGTCCAGGCTACTTGAGGGAGCGTCTCCTACCGGCCTCACGTACCAATCGCCCTGTTCGCTCCCACAGACAGGGTCTCCTTGGAGTGCCATCGGCTGCGCAATGTCGGCTTGCGGTGCCCAGNNNNAGGGCCTTCTCTGTGGGAGTGCCCACCCCCTGGAATCAACTTCCCCTGGGGCTCCAGCTGGCCCCTGAACTTCGCTCCTTCCGCTGCGACCTGAAGACTTGGCTATGTCAGCAGGCCAGCCTGGACTGAAATTGGGATGGGGGTTTTAGTTTTACATTATAGTTGTATTTATAGTTTATTAACTATAAGCTATAGTTTATAGTTGTATTTATAGTTGTATTTATTAGACTTAGTATTTATTTAATTGCTTTTTAATCTATTTATTGTATTTGTATGCTTTTTTATGTGTGAGCCGCCCTGAGTCCTTTGGGAGAGAGGGCAGCATATAAGTCTAATAAAATCTAAATCTAAAAGCATTAAAAAGTGAAAGTTAGAATATTTTGACATGTGATGCGACACCTGGAAAAGTATGGCATACTTCACTTAATCCTCCAGGGAAAGGAGAAACTTTTTCGTGTGGCTGTTGATAAAAATAGGATTGCCAATGTCCGATCATGGATAGAGGAGGAGGAGGAGGGAGGGGGAGCTAAGAAGTGTGCCTTTTCTGTGGCACCCCCTGCCCTATGGAACATCTTTCTCCTGAGATTTGGCAGATCTCTACCCTCAGGGCCTCCTGAAAAGAATTTAGTATCCCAAACACTGGAAAAGGATGAGCTCACTGCACATTGGAAGTTTGACTTGGTGCCAAGTTTTTATTTTTCATCTTTCTGGTGTTAATATTTTGAATATGGTTTTTATGTTGTTTTAATTCTTGATTGGGAGCTGTCCAGTTTAGTGTATGATGAGTGACTATATAAATGCTTTAAAGGAATATCTAAACAGCAGAAGCTCTCTTAATAAACCTCAGTATAAAGCATTCACAGAAATGCAAGAAAGCAAGACATGAATTTGTGGGATTTTTTTCCCTGTTATTATCTGACAAAAGTTAATTCCTCAAATACAATAAGAAAGAAAAAGATTAGACTGGCAGACTTTAATGTACAAGTGCTTCAGAATGTGGGTAATATATCTTTTTTACAGATTGGATCCACAAATATTTTTGTAAAGGATAAGAATGAGAAGAAAACAAGAATAAGACATGTTTTCTGAGTCAGCACTGATAGTTTTGGATCTCTGGTATTTATTTTGTAATTATGTTTAGAGGCTGATTTATTTCTATTTAATTATTTGTTTGCTAATCCCTTTGAATTTATGGGAACAGAATCAGAAAATAACATGGATACTCACCCCATAACGGATACAAAAGCTACGAGTTGTGCAAAGAGCCATGGGAAGATACATGCCCAGCATTACAAGACAAGTTAGAAAGACCCGCACATGGATTAGAGAACAAATGAAAGTATATGATATCATCATGAGAGTAAAAGAATTGAAATGGAAATGGGCTGATCACATAAGCAAGAAGAACTGATGCCAGGTGGACCATAGAATGGATCCTACTTGATAAAAAACATCCATGAAAAAGACCTAAATCAAGATAGATCAACAACATCAGCAAGTATTGAGAGCCCAACTGACAAAAGAAATCTCAGGCTCATATAGATTGGAAATATGCGGAACTACTAGAAGGACTGCAACTTTTCATTTGTAAATTATAGACATGCAATTTGTTATTCTGCATGAAAAGTTAATACAGATAGACTTCAAAGGAAATTTTGACTTCTTTACAGGTAACTATATATATAGACATATTATCCTCTAGGAATTTATTTTAATTCCCCTCTAAAGCCATCTAAATTGCTATCCTCCCCATATTCTGTGGTCATAAATTCCATAAATTAAGTATAAGAACATTTGATTTTTATTCAGTTTATTTGTCCCACTAATCAAGAAACTTGTATCCTCTATGGCAGAGCTGTCAAACTCCTGGCCCGCAGGCCAGATGCATCACATGCTGGCCATGCCCACACCCGGTTTAGCAAAGTGAAAAAAAGTCCCGATACGTCCCGTGATGCCACTGTGACACCATGAGTTTGACACCCCTGCTCTATGGGATGGATTCACATGATTGGATTAGCACACAGCACATAGGATATTACATCTGAATGAGTTTGTTTTTAATTAACACAGCAAACAAAAACAAACCTTTAATTTGGGTTTTATGTATTGGCATTCTGAGTAACATTGACAAGTTTCCACATCCAAAATTATTCCTGTTCATTGATTTATATGAGTGCTATTTATCTTTTTGCTGGGAACTGTTGGAGAGCTAAGGTGGTGCTTTTGGACATTTTCTTGGAGAAGACCTTAGACCAAATTTCTGTTTTGCCACGGTGATAAGAGATTATCTTGCCTTTTCACCCTCTTTTGCTTTCCTAAAGGTCTCCTTTCCCTACTTTTCCTCTGATTCTGCCATTTCTAAGAGATTTTGCCTTCTGAGTCTTGGTTTTCCCCTTTGGACTTTCATTTTTAAGTGTGGATTTCTGCCATGTTTACACAGAAATGCTTTAATATTAAAATCTGGAGCTTGTGCTGTAAGAAGGCTTGCCCGCTCTTTTAATCAGTTTAAACAATTCATTTGTGGTTCTCAGGTTCCCATCCTGATTATTGGGAGTTGAAATTCAACAGCACTTGTAGATCTGTACGTTCTTCCTAATTTCCTTATCTCCATTTCTCCCTTCTATGCTACCTTTTTTCAACTGAGCAGCCTTAATTTTTAATAAACCTTAAAACAGGTTTATTAGGAGAGTAGGTAGATAACTGCTTGTGGTCAGCGTACTTCTTCTGAGACATTTTTTCTGATAGTGGATGAGAAATAGTAAAGAGCCATTTAATAGTCAGAGTTAGCTGGTGATGCCATGCAAAAAGTAACATTACCCCTTCAAAAAGTAATCAGATGGAATTGTTTATTATATTAATTGAAGTAGTTTGGCATGTATAGACTTTCTATAAATTATTGTGGGAATACATAAAACAAAAGTTGCTGCAGCATAAAATCACAATGAAGTTTCTATTGTTTCTTCTACATCTTTAACAAAAGAATTGCATCTGTAATTAGCCTGCCGGAAAATGAAGGATGAATAAATAGTGAACTGTTGTGTGAAAGTTCAGCCTTCCATATTAATCCAAAGTCTGACATATGGGAATTTCAGCACTAGGCCTATTTTTCATTGGTCATATCAGAACTCTCCTAAGAATATAAGGGGCAAAGTTTAATTGCATCTAGAAGACAGAACTGAGATTCAGTAGATGGGACTGAATGGTCAACAAATTTTATTAAATATTCCAAGGGGAACCTGCAAATGACAAGGGGTCAGCCAAGCTAACTAATTCAATCTCTCTTGTGAATGTATGTATTATTGCAAGTTGAGATACAAAAACTTTAATCTTTATCTTCAGTCTTTCTAATTGAGTCCCCAGCTTTGGGGCCTAAGGAAGTTGTTACTCAGTTTACAATTCATGTGGCTCTGTATGAATGAGATGGGAAAAAACAAGTAATTTACTAGTTTCTGGTTTTGATGGAGTAGGTCTGACCACCTCCATTACCCTCTTTTAAAAAAAATGCTTCAGAGTACTCACCAAATTGATTATTGATCCTGTCCCTGGATCCCACACTGCATCTTCTTCTTAAACTATATCCTTCTGCTGCCTTTTAAACAAAAGAGTGGTCATACAAAACCAAAACACAATGATCTAGTCTCACATATTGGGTGAGGAAAAGAAAGAAAGAGGAAGGAATTAATGGAGGGAGGGTGGGAGGGGGGAAGGAAGGAAGGAAGGAAGGNAGGAAGGAAGGAAGGAAGGAAGGATTTTCTGAAACAAATGGGTTTGTCTTTTTTCTTATTTTAACTTTGGCCATCCAATCCCAGCAGAGACAATAAAGAAGGTAAACCATAAAGAACAATTTCCAGCAGAGATCACCACTATGAAGAAACGAATTCCCAATAACAGCATGATATGGCATCATTCAACTACCAGATAGATCACTCTTGCATAAAGAGAAGATCTGCTGATAGCTCAGCAGTAGCTAAAAGAGCATGTACTTACTGTAGACAAAAATGGTACAAAGCCTAGAGGACTCTCTTCTGCTTATTAAATTCTGACTGTGTATTAAATACAACACAGTTATAAAGTAGTCACTAAAACAATTAACAGGTTTATATATATATAATACAAATCTACTAGATTCACAATATACTTGTATTCACAAGTATAGATGTCCATTCAAAAAATATTTTAATATTTTCATCATCTAAACTGCAACTGATTACAAATTAATGTATTTGTTCTCTGTATATCGTGTATGGGTCATTTATTTTTAGAGTATACTCTGCTGTTGGTTACTGTAACTGTTTACTTTCCAAAAGAAATGAAGTCTTCCCATCTGCAGTCCACCTGAATATGGGATAAGTACTTTAAATAATTTTATTTACATATTAGGCACACATGCTTCTGAGTTTATTGTTATATATTCCCATTTCACGTTTTTTCCCTTCATATTCTTGATTTTCAGCTTTGTCATTTACCTCTTGAAACTAGTGGCATATTGTACTTTTATTGGCTTTCTTTGTGTGAAATACAATAAAATATCTTCCCACATATAGACACACAAAATGAAAAATCCCAAGCTGACCCACACATCTGACTTGATTCTCTCTTCTTTGCATTATCACTTATTCCCTTCAGTCTTTTCTCTCTCACTATTAAGTTCACCCACCAACTAAAAAAAAGTGTTGTTCACCCTTGCTTTATTTCTTGCCCAAATCAATCAAATTAAAACTCCCTTATTTTATTTCTTTCCTATCATGTATGCCTTCACCTGTGCATTTATTTTAAATCCTCTCCTTAAAAGATTGAAGGATTGCCATTCCCCTAAGTTATTAGTACAGCAGAAACAAAAACAAAGTTACAAAAATGCTGCCAGGTTTATACACTTTGCAAAACAGATTGCTTTAGTGTTGTATATTGTTTCCTTGTGCCATTTCAAAGATATCTCTAGGCCTTTGAGCATGATCACCTAGTAGGTACAGATGAAAAGGCAATCAAGATAACCTATAAATACCTATTGGAATATAAATGAAGGATGATTTATGTATGGCAAAATATTTATGTATAATTTCCAGGAAAGTCATACTGTGTTCAATATTTTTAATGTTTATTTAATAAAATTTTGTAAAAAGAAAAAGAAAAAGAGCATGATTACCTATTAATATTTGCAGATTTCTGCATGTACCCATTTGTTGAATGGTCTCAGAATCTATAGGCCAACTCTCCATCACCTGCAACAAAACTAGAAACCCAACATTTCCAAGAATCCAGGGTTGGGTTATTTCATAGCACCAAAGATGTTAGTATAGGCTCTCCCAATATTGTGTCTTCAAATATATTGAGGTTATGGTCCGCATTTTCTTGAGTCAGCATGACAAAGGTCAAGGACAATAAACATAGTGGTTTAAGGTCATTGAAGGACTCAGCATTGGAAATGGTTATTTTTAAAAATGCCTCAGAAGGGTCAGATGCCTTTATTGATGGTCCTCACCTACAGTCTCGTGCAGCAACCATTCAAAATTACAACAGTGCTAAAAAAACCAACAACTTTGTGACCAGTACTTGCATTTACAATCATGACAGGGTTGTAGAGTCAAATGATTGCTTTTCCATACTTAGCAATTGGTGTGCATTTATGACTGCTACTGCATCCTTCAATCACATAATCCCTATTTGCATGTTCTGCAATTGGCTTGCAACAAGGAGAAATTATTATACATTGGTCAGTGACTCTGAGACTGACAAGGGTGGTACCTAAATTTGAAAAATAAATAAAAAATACAGAAGGCAGAAGTAAAATCATATTGCTTCATTTAACAACCTTCGTGGCCACATGATTTTCTGCTTAGTGACCAAGCAAGGACTGTCTGTATTATAGTACATACACATTTTTACAGCCCTGAATCTGAAAACACCTTATGGAGCTGATCAACCCGAAGTCAGGATTCCAAGTAATAGACCCATAGCAAGCAAAACTCCAAGGCAGGTAGATTCCTCAAAGAATAGCTTTATTAGATATATCATATACGCACAGATCTGGTGAAAACCAAATCTGAAGGTTCCCATGGTTTTCACCTAATTAAAAGTAAAAGTTTGTCACTTTCTCAAAACAATCACATGGTCCAATCTCAGCGCTGTCTGGTTGCCTGGTCACATCACTCTGCCTTCCTCTGACCAGGTATGAGAATGTCCTTGCTTCCCAAGAGAAAGTATTTTGTTTTGGCTATAAAACCCCAGCTATCTAAAATCCCCCCTCCTTAGCCCTCAGCTCCAGTGTGGCAACACTGAAGCATCCAAGATGGCTTCGGTCAGGTCAGCTTCAGGGTTGACAAACGGTGTTTAGAAATTTAGATTTAATATTTATTTTTCTATCCAATCCCCGCAAATATTCCTTTTCCATATTAAATAGGACAATGAAAGTTGGGAGACAATTTCCCATTTAGTTCCTCTAATGGTAGGTACTAAAAGTAGGCTAAAACAAAAAATGTGACAATACTTTTTTAGGGAAAGTGGTTCTATGTATGTATATTCTTATCTATGGCAAAAGTAGCTTTTGAAAATACTTAACCTCTCTGAAATCCCATCTGCTGCTAATCATTTCTCTGTATATTATGTAGCAAAATTAATGAATGTAGAAACTAAATGTCTTTAGAGAAGCTCAAACCATTAATATATAAATTGTGTTTTAGGACTGCCATTATGTGAAAATGTCTACTGATTTTCCTGATCTTGAAAATAATTTCTTTTCTTTTTAGTCAGGGAATGTAGCAGCATGAATTTGATCGGAGACTGGCTTGAAAGACAGAAATATGAGACAGGGAAAAGAAATACAGTGTCTGTCTCTACTGTTTGTATTCTTAGAAAATCTGAGATGATAGCCCTGTTTAAAAGGGTATGTTGTTCGGGTAAATTCCTTATTTAGAAATAAATCATGCTGGATTTAGAGGGATATTATTTCAGATAAGCACATATAGCTTTAGACACCGAGTTCATATTTTGTTAAGATGATGTCATCCATGGTAAAACAGCCCAATTTAAATGCCTGCCATTCCCTTCAATATTTTTTAGTTTTTAAAAAACAGATTTATCTGCTGTTATCATATTTGATAAGTGTTGTGTTAAACATTTAGCATGGGTTATATGAAAACTGGAGAACAGGAATGAAAGGAAAGATATTCAGAGCATCACTAGCTCTTATGATTAACTAGCATTAGCTCGTCCAACAGAGTATCAAGTTGGAGTTAACAGAACTAAAGAACAAGCCAATTTGGCAGGTAAGCACAAGCACAAGTAAATGAAGTCCATATCTAAGTATTCACACCCAAAAGGTTTTACTTCAATGGAAAGTTAATGGACATTTAGACACATGCAACTTTCATCTTTGAAACAACCTCCCCCCCGCCCAAACAATCCACTGTCCATCAATGTTCAGCTGTCCATCCAATATAGGCTGTAGAACAGAACCAGAGTGCTCATGGCTTTATTTGCTGAACTCGTTTTGAGCAAAGAATCATGGCAGCTTCCTTTACAAATATACCAGATGCTGGATTTTTTTTTAAAGTAAGCAATAAAACAAGCAAGCTAAAAAGCAGTTAACACCAAGTCTGCAGGGTTCTTGGTACTCTCTGAGCTCAGTTGTTTTCTTGCAGACGTTCTCATTGACAAACTAGATAACTTCATCAGTATATAAACTATAGAGCTATATTAGAAGATTAATCTAGATCTCACCAGCATTCCAAAAGCAACTCATACCTGAAGAATCACATCCAGAGGACCTCATCCTCCAAGTATTCTAGAGGAGGGAGGAAAAGTCTGAAATCCAGAATGAAATATGGTGAGCCATGTTGTGAATCTTAATGAAGGCAATTATAAACAGGGATTTGTATGAAACTGTATTATTGAAGTGTAAATCATTTGGCAGCTTTTAAATGCCCTATAAATGAAGTTGAAACATTACACAGAATATACAAATGTATCTGCATTCAGCAGCTGGAAAGGAGTGAATCCATAGCAGTGTTAAAGCATCTCAGTCAGACTGAATAGTTTTATCATTAGCAGGCAGATTAGATTACGATTTTCAGGCAGTTTCACTATAGCTAAAGAAACAGATTTACTGATTTCCATGCCTATGAAATATTGAATCCTGCCCAGGTTTGTGTTAAAGGGCAGCTTTCTCTCATGACCCTCTACTATGCGTTTCGAAACCACTCCCAAATGAAGACAGTGGCAAAGATTATTTTTTTCCTCTGGCAGAACAGATACATGTATAGTGTGAGTGTGTATTTAAACAGAGCTCACTTAGTGTTCTTTATTCCCATTAATTAATGTCACTCAAGCCCTCTCTGGGTCTAACCCTTTGCATCTGTTGTACTGCCATGTAAGTGATTAAAGGTCCAGTTTTCAGCTTCTGACACAAGGGTCAGTGGGGTAGAGGAAAGTAGGTTCAGATCTAGAGAGACACAAAAGTCTTTGGTGTGAAATCTCTGTGTGAAGGCTCCAAATTTTTTTCTTTATTGTCAGGATATATAGACAGATCTAAGCAACAACAGCTGCAGAGTGTGCACATCTGTGTCAAAATCTGTAAGACGGTGGTTCATGATATTGTGATCTAAACCCTGTCCCTTTTGTATATCCACAAACAAAAGTCTAAGGAAAATCAGCAGAGCTTGGACTCTTTCACACCCACTATTGTGCAAATCAAACCCTCCCCCCTTCCATAGATATTCCTGGATGAAGCTTTATTTCAAAACAGTGGCAGGAATTGGAAAATGCCGTGAATCAGGATGAAATGCCATAAATTTGAGGTTGAATTGTTGTTGTTCATCAGGAAGTCATGTCCGACCCATCGCGACCCCATGGACAACATTCCTCCAGGCCTTCCTATCCTCTACCATCCCCAGGAGTCCATTTAAGNTTGCCCTCAATCTTTCCCAGTATTAGGCTCTTCTCCAGTGAGTCCTTCCTTCTCATTAGGTGGCCAAAGAGGTCGAATTAGAGGTAGTCATAAACTTACAACTATTCATTTGCTGACAGTTCAATGTTACAAGGGCACTGAGAAAAGTGACTTATGACGGTTTTTCACACATACAACTCTTGCAGCATCCCCATGGACATGTGATCAAAATTCAGACGCTTAGCAACTGGTTCATATTTCTAACAGTTGCAGTGTCCTGACCTTCTGACATATGTTAAGATTAGGTTGCATGTAGATTAAAGTTTTGATGGGAGCAAATGGGTACAAGAAGAATAATTTAAAAAGTGTTCACTGCTAAGTTGATAAAAAAGACATATATTGCTGAGAGATATATTCTAAATTTGTATAACAGTGATAGATTTTTTTAAACTAAACTTCTGACAGGCAAAGTCAATGGGGAAGTCAGATCCACTTAACAACCATGTTACTAAC
>AZIM01003650.1:58560-74829 GCA_000516915.1 Ophiophagus hannah | reverse complement strand
AGCCAGTGAGAATTGAACTGCCGAACTGCATTCAGCCAGTAGTCAGCAGAAGTAGCCTGCAGTACTGTATTCTAACCACTGTGCCTCCATGGCTCATGGTGCAGTAACAAGCAAATGTCCTGAAGGCTTTAATATAATCATATCATAAACACCATTAGTACTCTAAAAGATTCTCAGCTCTGCCTCAATAGCATGCCATCACACTGAAGGGTCCTTCATCCAACACTATATCATCAATCATTTTATATTTTCTATCTGTGTAATTTCTTGGTAAAAATGCAGGAGTACATTACTACTTTTCCCACATAGTATGAATTGATGCATTGCCATTGTTACTGAAATGATCAACCCACCTCCAACATCTTCCTATATCACTACTGCCAATATAGGTGCATTCTTGCTTTAGCTGAGATGATCTTCACACCTTTGGTGACCCTATTGGGAATTTATAACCTTGACATACATTCCTGGCATTCTTTCTTCATCCCTTCCAGTAACATCCCCTATCCACCACAATGAAGCACTATGCCTGAATGTTGAGGGTGGGGTGGGTTTCAATTATACTGAAAAATTAATCCAGTGTTATGTGAGGAAAATAAGACTGCAAAAATAGCATTTAGATGGAGATACCCCTACACTGATGCTAATATGCTATTTAAAAAAAAACACCATACATTTTTGGTAGCTAGCAATAAAATGATGAAAGTTCACCCATGTAGGGTACAATTTGTCTTCCTCCAGCAAGTGGCACCCTATCCTTCTCACTGAATGGTTAATAATGGTTAGTAATGGTTAGTAATACTGGTTTCCCTCAGCCTGATTCTCTGCACATTTTTCTGAAAATAGCATTGGTGCTTGCCTTGACCTAATTTAAATTATGTGAATATCTTGATTTTAAATTGCAGAAGTTAGATTAGATGCCCTGGTGCTCAGAGAGGGTTACCTGTCTACAGAATCCCTCATGACAGGTTTTGTAAGACTCTGATGCCAGTTCACTGCTATGAGTGTCACCTTTTTCTTATATTATATCACCCTTCATTTGCTGCACAGAGCTTTCTTATCTACACAGGCCAGGGCAAACCTGCTCCTATTATCAACAATCAGTGGATTACCAACATCTTATCAGTTCATGAGCAGACAAAAGACACTTAGCAGAAGGATTCTGAGACAGTGCAGGTGACAGATAAGAAAGAGCACTTTTCTTTCAATACGCTATGCAAGGAGACATCACCAGAGATGGTACCATTCCTTAAAAATGAATATGCTGAATGATTCAGGAAGAATTAGAGCACTTGTGAATCCAACACAGCTAAAAAATAAGGTCAGCTACAGAACCTTCGGTTGAGTCTCCATCTAAATACTATTTGGTAGTCCTCCTTTCCTCACATAACACTGTTGGGATATTTTAAAACAGAAAACAAAACTAAAAATAGGAGACTGGGAAAAAATAGAATCTTTGATTATGAATTATGAGTAAACAACAATATCAATAATTGCCACTGAAAGCATATAAGGTATTTGTCAAAATGCTAATTTATTTCTCTACCAAGATATAATGAAAAATTAATGCATCTCTATTTAACAGACATTGGTGTTTATCTTGTTTTAGATTTCTTTCTGTTTTTCTTCCCCACATTTGAAAGCACCTATTTCAGTTACCTTCATTCCCACTTTATCCTTGGGGGTGGGGGATCATGCAACAGCATTTGAACTGTGTTGTTTTCAAAATCTGAAAGTTAGCGGATGCAGTGTCACGTCTGCCATGGTAACATTTCAGACCTTGTCTGTAAAATTATGATCAAAAATTTTAGTGGTTTGCCAATCTGCTGACCAACATCCCACTGCCTTGCCATCCTCCAATCCTACACATCTTATTGACTGCTGCCTTAGATACTCTGCCTGATTTTTGCAGGCTCTACCTACTATCAGTGACCAGCTGGAAAGTGACCGGGGGAAAATGAAGAAAGTTAGACCAGATGGATACATGGAAAAAAAATCTCCAAAACTTCTTCCAAAGTTTGTAACAACTGTATTACTTTTCACCCTTTTCTTTGTTCTCTTAATTAAAAATATAATGAAACTTAACTCAACTGCAATCCATTCTGGCAAGAAATGGCCCTCTCAGGATTCCAAATAACTGGTCTAATAGGGTGAGAGGCTGTAAAAGCACAAGTGAATTTTTTTGGCTTCCCCATGTTAATTATCTTTTCTTCTCAACAACCTTACTTCTGTTCCGCTAAAATGGATTGAATGGCTATTCATACTGTGAAGGATAGTTGCATGTGAGGATAGGATGCCAGGGCTCTGAAATCATCTGCTATAACCACTCTTGTCTAAAAGACTTCAATTTATCAAATTTGTTGCTTTGCAAAACTATGCAAAATAAAAAATGATGATTTTTCTCCCTGATGCATAATGGATGTTATTGGAGCTTAGAAAACAGGCTGAAATTTTGCTGCTATAATAATGAGAAATATAGAGACAGGCAGGCTAGCAGCAAATGCTGTTTTAAATGTACAACACAATGGACACAGTGGATATACCATTATAATTATCTTTTAACAAGCTTTTATTTTTCAAACCCACAACAATTCCAGAAATATTTGACCAAGCTACTGCCATCTGTGAGTTTGTCCATCTGTCCAGCAAATGTTTTGTTTGTAAAGATTTGCACATGTTTAGTAATTTACACTTACAAAGAGGTTGAAATGATGTACCTCAATAATTGCTGAGATATTTCTTCAAGGGAGATTTACATATAGGTTATTTACAATCAACAGATTGTAACAGGACTATATGATAATTTAAGATAACATTTTTATACAATGATGTCTCATTGGTATATGTCAAACCAATTTTGGAAGTGTGAAAAGGAAGAGGGAAACTTCTGTTGGAAGAAATATCCAGGTCCAGTTCCAATCTGGGAGAAAGGCACTGGAAATAAAATGGAGGCTGGAGGTTTATTGGAAAGAAAGTTTCCATTTATTGATGAAGCAGAACCACCAACCTCATGTGATTCTGGATAGCTGACAAAAAATGTTTAGAGTGGTAGATTTTATACCTTCTGGATTCCTATGGGATCATGTAGGGGGCATGGCTGGCTATATAGGCAACAAGAGAAATGCAAATCCTAGGTGTTTGTCTGAGCTAATTTGTCAACCATTGACTTGTTGCTTATCTGAGTTTCTGCCTGATGCAGTCTTTCTGAATGATTACCAAATCTGCATTTCTATAAACTGGCCTCAGTTTCTGTTTGGAGCAGGGAAACTGGAGCTATTTTCTGCTTCCCTTATGTTTTTTCCCTCCCATTTCTTCTTTAGGGAAAATATTCTATCCTGCCTTTTTAATATTCCCAAAAAATTTCATTTTTTGAGGGGGGAGGCTTCCCATACTTCTATTAAAATTGTGTGATAAAGTTCTTTTTGAAAGATTGGAAACCATAGATAGACTTTGTTGAAAGAAGAAAAGACTAAATTAAGTTTTATGGATTTGGCAACTAAAAAAGGTTAAAAGAGAAGAATAAGGGAATTACAATGTAATAGGAAAAAAAGAGTAAGGGAAACAAGATAACAAGTATTCAAATGAAAGAAGGGTGGAAGTTATAAGTTTATATATTTTCTTATATTTATATTTTCTTTCTTCATTTTTTCTTTTTCTTACTTTTTTAAATTTGTTATACTTTTTGTATTTAAAAATTATAATAATGAACAGCACAGATCATGACAGCATATTTAAAAATTAAGATAGTTTAGAAGAAAACCAATACATTTTATGTTCTACATACAGCCTATTACTATGCATACTTAAGTCAGAATCTACATTGATTTTACTGTGTGTTTCTAGGTGCTTTTTTTCCCCTCTTGGGATTTCATCCAAACTACTAATTCTAGTAAAATATCTGCTCCTTGCAGTAGTAAACTTTTTTCTCTAGTTACCTACTATAAAGATGCACACCAAAATCCAGCCACACCATTTTTTACCACAGCAGATTTTGGTAGTTAAGCATATAAATGGCTGCCATCAGTTCATTTTGGCATCTGATATACACCAAAAGGCACTAAATAATCCTTCTCATATTGATCTAAGGTCATCTTTGCCAAAGGGCAATCAATAGAAAAGGACAGTTGAGTGGTTCTGTAATAAAGTACTGCCATCTCACTGCACTTGAAAAAAAAGTGACAGGATGAGAGATTAAATTCTTTTGCCATCGACAGCTCATCAAACCAAAGATATATCAGAGGAGAAAAATTATACTTCATGAGCAGCAATGGGAAAAATCGAACAACAAAGAACAGGTTTTGCTACTTAGAGTAGATCTTGACAAAATCAACCCTGGCCTTTAAAAGACTAAGAGCACCAGTGTGCTCCTTCTAGCTGACCAATAAGAGAGATTAATTTTGGATCTGAGGTGATAAAGGTTGCTTTGGGACATGCCTTAAACCAGGGGTGTCAAACTCACAGCCTGCAGCCCGGATGTGTCATGCGCTGGCCACTCCCACACCTGGTTTAGCAAAGGGGGGGAAGTCATGACACATCACATGTTGACATCATGACGATGCGAGTTTGACATTCCTGTCTTAAACTAAAGGCTCTTTTGCCTGGGATTGTACTGTAGTCGTGGGAGGCTACTGTGCAATCCTGAAAACAGTCACAGCTACTTTAAAGACGTGATAGACAACTGTTACAGGAATATCTCCATGTGTTCCAAAGCATCTTTTCCATTTCAAATTTGAAGCAATGCAGAGCCCTAATGCTATGAGCTGGAAATACCTTCAGTCCTTTCAGATTAAAAAGCTAATGCAGGTAGTCCTCAACTTAACACCACAGTTGACCCTAAAATTTATGTGGCTAAGTGAGAAAATTGTTAAGTGAGTTTTGCCCCATTTTATGACTTTTCCTGCCACATTTGTTAAGGGGATCACTGCAGTTGTTCAATTAGTAACATGGTTGTTAAATGATTCTGGTTTTTCCACTGACTTTGCTTGTCAGAAGATCGCACAAGGGATCACATGACCCTGAGACTCTGCAACCGTCATAAATGCGAGTCAGTTGTCAAACATTCAGATGTAAATTACATGACCATGGGGATTCTGCAATGGTCATTAAGTGTGAAAAATGAGCATAAGTTCCTTTTTTCAATGCATTGTAACTTCAAATGGTCAAGCGAACTGTTGTAAATTGAGAATTACCTGTACTTTCCATACAAATGCAATCACATGACTAAAGGGAGGAATAAAGACATACAAAAGTGATCTTTTAATCAGTTGGTGCCTTTGAGTCAGTCCCTGCTATTTTCTTGGCAACATCTCAGAAGTGGTTTGCCATTGTTTGCTTCCTAGGGCTGAGAAAGAGTGGCTGACCCAATGTCATCCAGCTGGCTTTGTACCTAAGACGAGTCTAGAACACAGAACTGCCAGGTTTCATAACCTAAATTACACCACAATTAGCTCTCATATACAAGAATGATAGTCACTATTAGAATACTACCAACATGAGAGTTCAATAGCTTGTTAAAATGGTATTTCTGAAACCAACTGAAGGGGCAAAGAAGAAGGGAAATATTTGCATGTATGGATTGTTTTGGTTGTCAAGCTGAGCAAAAGCAAAAACAATCCATCTCTCCCCAAAGAATCTTCATCAAACTGAACCTATGGATCAGTTGGTTTTACATTCTCTGATTTTTCCCCCTCTTAAGATTATTTTCATATGTGACTGGAAAAGAACATAATAATTGTTTGTATTTTTAGGTACTATTTTCTTAATACAAATATTCTGTACATTTTCTTCACATACCATCATAAAAAACTGCAATTTGGTAATTTGGTTTCTCTTTTGCCTTAATGTGTGTGTGTGTGTGTGTGTGTGTTTAACTAGATTGACAGATAAACAAACAGACAGATGATGGAATAATGAGGAGTGAATATGTGAATTCTAAGGATAATGGCTTTCTAGTTTGCATACTGATTTGAGAAATATGAATTTGGTTATTTCTTCTTAAACCAAAGAATCTTGTCTTCCACAAGACAAATTTCAAAAGCAGTAAAGAAGGAATTCTTGGAGCTCAAATATACATGGGAAAATTTATTTATTTATTTATTGCATTATTTTATCCTGCCAAATTTGCTAAGGATCCCCAACAGTTTATAATTACAGCTATAACATCCCTGGTACGTACATAATTAAAACAGCCATGATGGAAAATCCCAGTAGTTTGTTGGAATTATGATAATCAGATCAAAAAATAAGAGTAACGTAAGAGTAATAATAATAGACAGCAAAGTTTAGTTACTGAATGTCCTCAGAAGAGACATGTTGTTATAATCTGAAAAAATATTAAGAAGGGGGCTAACGTTATTTTTAACGTATTCCCTGACTCAATGCTATATTAAGCAGCTTAATAAATGGCAGATATCAGATATTATGGGTTGCTTTTCTTCTTTCCTGTCCCAACCTGAATGATAATCATTGAGTCAGGAGCAGAAAATCTTCAGGAAGAACCAGAATTGGTGGAACATTTGGCATTTTACGGCCATCTCATTGTATTCAGGGTGAGTAAAAGCTGAGAAGAATTCCATTGCACCAAGGATAGCTAAGGTCCTGCAAGGACAATTCAGCTCTTTTGATTTACCCCTCCCCCCACATGACTCAGTATCCCCTATCTTTCCTTGACAGGGAAACAGCTGGTGGAGAAGGAGAAAAGTCACAGAGAAAGTAATAAAGTTATCTGCAGTTGGAACCCGTAAACTCTGACCCTACATACCAAAGTTTTGTTTATCGGATGTTTATTTATTTTTCCTGGCAAGGATCAGAAATACCTTTCAAAGTAGTTATCAGTTTGAATACCTTGGCATCTTGTTGTAGCTTTTGATTGCACTAAAGGAAAGCATGGATTTGAATATCACAAGGGAAAGGTAGTTTCATAGCACCAACTCAAATACAATTCTAATGAGTTGCATTCTTTTTTATACTGCATTGCACATTATTATAAATTATATTTTTGTTTGGTATTTTGTTTCACAGAGAGACAAGTCACAGTAGATTCTTTTCAACTTCAAGTAAAGTATCCTGAGTTTATCTTTCATTTTGAAATGCACACAGAAGACATAAAGTCATTTTAGAATACTGAATGTGAATTAGGTATGTCCGATGAAATGTCAATAAAGTGAAGCTGATGGTTGTAACCATGCAGTAGAACCCTTTTTACACACATTGTATGTGTAATGCATACAAAATGGGTGGGAGGGGGGTGGGGGGGCCTGTAACCATATGCTTGTCGTCACATTTTTATTTTTTCAATCCTGAGCCTTCACCATCACAGATTCCCCTGCTTTGAATAGTTCTAGGAAACAAAGTTGCAACATTGCATTCAGAATTTATAGGTTTCATTCTTTTACAAAATTTCAACTTTTAAATATTTGAGGTAGCATTTTAGGATGCATGGTTGGAGGAATTCCTGGTGGGGCAGGTGATTAAAATGCAGTCCCATGAGCTAATTCTGCCCACAGCCTGGAGTTTGATCCTGACAGGCTGAAAGGCTAAGTCAATGGGGAGGTTGACTCAGCCTTCCATCCTTCTGAGGTCGGTAAAATTGAGGACCCAGGTTGTTGAGGACCCCAACAATCTGGGTCCTCATTTTACCGACCTCAGAAGGATGGAAAGCTGAGTCAACCTTCCCATTGACACTGACACTGTAAACATCTTAGTGTTGTAAAGCACTGAGGGCCAGTATATAAGTGTTATTGCTAATCCTATCACTAATTCCAGTATTAAGGATACTTGGATTTTGGTTTTGTTTTGTTTTATTGATCTAAGTGTGTGGTACAAAATATTTACATGTCAAAGAAAAAAAACCCAATAAAATCTGATCTGATTTGAATGTCTACTCTGTTTTATTGCTGAAAAACATATCCCCTCCCCACCATTTTTTTCTTTTCTTTTTCCCTTGCAGGCCTAAAAATAAAATAAAATAAAAGATTTCATCCACACACAAAACTTGAACATATTTTTTCTTGATAGCTGGAAAGTTTTGTCACGAATGTTTAGAACGCCCATGGATCTAGAAAGCATTTGGCCAAGCAAACTGAAGTAAAGAAACTGCATTGCTTTTTTCTTCCCTGAGGCACAGTTGTAATTCACATTTTTTCCCCCACCCACTCCCACTTGGGATGGTTACTTCTATTGCTCTGCTCCAGAGTCACATTTATTAAGTGCTTCCCCCTTTAGCTCAGCTATAAAGAGAAATCAGCAGCAGTGCTCCCTTGGACACTTTGCAATGGCAGAGTCCAGCTTGTAGGAGCCTCTAGGGTTTTATAGCCACTTCCAGCCCCTATATCACTCTGACACTTACATAATTACATATCAGAGAAGAGAGGATGAAGCATCCGGCACCTTCTAAACATGTCAACATGATTTGAAAGGTTCAGACTCAGCTGGACTTTTCAAGTTGTTTGCTTTCAGGCTCCACTGAAGAAGCATTTGCAGGATCAATACCTGCAAGGCCTTAAGAAAAGTGCAGAACATAAAAGGAGCATCAGACATGATGTGTCCAGAAAATGCATGTACTTTGCTTGGGATTAGCAGCTGTCCTTTCTCTGCCTGTTTGTTGCACGAGCAGCAGATGTCACACTGAGGCTTTCCATTCCAGGCTTGGAAAGAAGGGCACAAACAGTGTCACAGACAAATGCAAGGGGCAAGAAAACTTGGCTTGACTATTAGTTGATGAATCATCATGGCAGCTGTTTATACTTATTTATGTTGTGAGTGTTTTTATTATTTTAATGTCTTTTAAATTGTTTTAGTTATTTTAGAATTATAAGCCTTCCAGAGTCACTCGGTTGAGTTGGGCAGCTACAGAAATTAAATAAATAAATAAACAGACGTAAGACAGAGATGGAAAAAAAAGTAATTGTATTCTAACCTGCCTTTCTAAATGCCCAGTTGAAACAAAGCTGTTTGAATTCCAGCCACAGTGAAATTAGATAATTATTCCCATGAATTCCTTTGCTTGCCCCTTATTTGCAGGTTAATATATGAACCTTTTCAGTTTATTTCCTTTTATATATGATACTGGTTTTAGAAAATATATAGAGGAAATAACATTTTAAATATGTAATGTGATAATTTTATCAACAGATAATCATAGTTATATAATTTTTAAAAAAGAAATGTATAACTTTTCTTTACATTATTCACAAATTAGTTTTGAATGGACCAGACTTTCCTCTTGATACACAACTATATATAAAATCGTTAAAATTTATTTTGTGATGACTATTTTATGGATTTTCATGAGGTCTACTTCTAGTCAGAAGAAGCCAATTAGAAAATCTATAAAATAATTTTATAGTTCATAACTTAGAAGAAGGTATAGGTTATCTTCAAACTTTTTTAAGTTTTCCTTACTATGCTAAACATAGAAATTATTCCCAGATAAACTGATACAAAATTCTATCCCAAAAGATAGTGGTTGCATCTTATTGTGGGAACAGCAGAGTAGTAAGATTCAGTACAATAGATATCTTGGCAGCTTTTACTATCATGCAGATAGTCCTTGATTAGTGACTGCCTCATTTAGTAACCATTTGCATTTCCAATAGCGATTAATAGAATGTTTATGACCAATCCTTCACAGGTTGATAAAGCAAAGGAAATCTGAAGTAAAATCATACTTCAGCTTCAGTTTCAGCTTTAGTTTCACTTAGTGGCTTGCTTTGCTTAACAACCAAATTGCTGGTCCCAATTATGGTCACTAAATGAAGACTACGTGTCCTGTACTCAGGAGCTCCACAAGACATATAAGGGGTGAAGCAAGAGCAATCAGGTCTGGGCAAAAGATGTCACAACCACCAAAGGGGAACAAAGAGACATAGAAAAGTGTTAGACCTAATAAAATGGGCAAAAGGTTCTCCACTATAACTCCAAGCCAGTTAATAGCCACAAGCTAATTAATAATATGTAGAGCCTTGGTTATCTCAGGACAGCATCTCCTCCTTTACCCTAACACATGATCTGAAGTAACCAAACCCCATCTGTCTAAAAGAGCCATTCTGAGTAGGATTTGATGGTCTAGTATTATTGAGAGAGAAAACCTTTCATTGCTTACACATTTGGGGAAAGGAGAAGTTACTACTTGGCTATAAATACTACTAAGCTATAAAGTGATAGCTTTGGACTAAGTTTGATACATAAATCCATCCACTCATTCGTAAATCTTTGCATATCTGATACAATTAAAAGTAAACAATTGTATTGTTTTAATTTTATGCCTGAAACAGGCTATAGCTATAAATAGAAGTTCCATTTGAGATAAGTTTTCATTCTAAGCAGATTAATTTACAATTTGGCTTCTGGAGTTGGTTGTGCAGCATTATGGATCTCAACAGAAGACCGCATGTTGGTCATCTGGGTAACTAAAGATTAGTAGATATTTTTGAATTCTGCTTTTTAAGATGAGGGAGTTCCACATCCTCTCATTTATTTCTTTACAGTATTTATAAATGACTCAGGTTTTCTATGCCTCAAAGAAGCTAGCAATTAAATATCAAGTATCAAAACTGAAGTGCCTTGAACTATGATTTAGAGGCTTACAAGGACATTGTAAGGAATACACAAAATAAATAAATACACAGAAAAATTGATTTTACTCTAATGACAGAGCAAGGAACAGGTACTTCCCAGGAATAGGAACAAGAAGAAAAGGTGGTTTTCAGGGATATTTATCCATTTATTATTTGTGTTCTTCTAACTAGCTCTTTATGATTTCACAGCTCATTATTTGTAACTTATTTGAAAATTCTCTATTTGCACTTTGCAATTCATGAGTTTGAAATGTGCTGCTCGGTATTAAATGAGGAACACTTAATTTCTTTGTGTGAACTCCTAATCACTTCAGAATATTGTTTAAAATGCAGCAGCTTTGGTTTCAGTTAAAATTATTGAAATGATTCCCATAAAAGTCAAAAGCTCCCCAAAAGTGTGATATTTAAAATCTCAGTTGGAGGAAGCATGATAATGGTGGGAACTGGATTTCTCATTACTGACTTATAAATTAGAAAAGCATTATAAGTTACAGATATAGTGTGAGGAAATTTTTTAAAAATAATTTTGCAATATTTGAGGCTGTCAGTATGATATAAGTAGGAAATTGCATGAAGGAAGAATCTTGTTAAGTAGGCCATTTTGGCACTAGAAAAGATGTCTGCAATTCAAATCTTATCACACCTTTAAGGTGAATCCTCAGACGTTATCTTTAAAATTAATGAATTTCCTCCATACTTATTTTAGTTAGAACTTGTTTTAAAATGGTGCTTTCTTTTTTAAGTGAAAAAGGTGCCTTGAAATATGCCTTAAAGTACATTCTCTTTTGCCTGGGATTGTGCTGTAGCTGGCGGAGCTGCTGTGCAATCCTGAAAACAGACACAACTGCTACATGAGCATTTATTTATGTTACAAAGCATCCTTCTCACTTCAGATCTGAAACAGTACATAACCTTAATGTTATGAGCTCAAGTCTTTTAGGTAAAAAAAGAAAACTTCTTACCTCCCATATAGTGAAATTCAGAAGTAGTTTGCCATTGTCTGCTTCCTAGGGCTGAGAAAGAGTGACTGGCCCAAGGTCACCCAACTGGCTTCGTGGGTGGGACTAGAATTCATGGTCCTCCAGTTTCTAGCTTGGTGCCTTAACCCTTATAGCAACCTGGCTCTCAATTTATATATTATAAGATTGTAAAATCAGTCAAGTCTGTGTTCCCCCTTGCTTCTTTGAATATTATGCTACTTCTTTGAAGATACTGAAAGCAATCTGGTGGAATAAGCCATTGTTTCAAGAGTTTCGAAATATTTTATCTTCTTTGTATTAATAGTAACATTTTGCTATCTTAACAAATAATTAACAAAGGGTTTATTGTGCTTTCCTTTTCATCTTTAATAGTGAAGCAAAGGGAGGAAATCAGGCCTATTTTTTCCCATTGTTAACTGAGACATTCAATGCATTGCTTATTGTGGTTGGATTTCTTCTAAATTGCTTTTTTTTCTATTTGTATGAATTCAAAGATATTTTAGAAGATTGTTTGGAAGTCCTGCTTCTTCCACTAAAATGGCTAGGCCACACAATATACTCTATAACCCATGTTAAGCAACTGGCATAGTAATACAATTTTAAATTTCAAGCCACCAGCCCACCTCACTCTTCAGAATCCTGTAAAATCTTGAATGTAATACTTGGTCTTTTATGGGGATCATATGTATTTCATTATTTGTTTATGCCAGTTGTTTAACATGTTGTTTTCAGTATATAGTGCAATCTGTGTAGCAATAGTGGGAATATCAATGGAAGAATATTAACACATCAAATATTATTTGATATTAGAGAAAAGTGGTATAACATGCTTTATTCTTTATTAACACAGTCCTGATCTAGTCCTAAAATAGTTCATTTAAAAAAAAAATGCTGAAAGTACAATAATCGGGTTGAATCATTCTTTCATAAACTGCAGCAATGTTGTAAAGGTCAACTATATTGGAAAGTGATTTATACAGTACTTGAATGAAACAAATCTTAAAAGCTGAATTCCCATTCTCACTGTAGCCTTCAGTTAGGTGGAATTGGAAAGTATAAGGCAACAGTTATTGAGGTAACCCAAATGGGCTAACTGACAGAATGTTGGGACAGAATGACTCCCATGGGAATGAAATTTGGGGAAGCTGTTGCTGCTTTAATGCTACTGCATTGATTCTCCAATGGCACCACAGTGCTGCCATCAGCCATGGATTCATGATTCCTCATTTCCAATGCTCCCTGACAACTTTTCAAAAGTCAATGGAAAATCAAGCATGAATTTCAAATCTCCCTGCAACCTTCCCAACAGCAAAATCGTGGCTTGTGAGAACCTTGTAGGAAAAAAGGAAATGGGGAGATGGCAGGGACAGTCACAAGCTGTTTGACTTTTCCAGGTGCCTCTGCACTTGTTCCATATCGGACTTGCACAACCACTCCCTCCCTCCTTCACCTGGAAGCAGCCATTTACTTGCCTGCCGGCTTTGGATTGCAACTTCCTGCTGGCTTCATGATTCTCATTTAAGTCAATAGGAAAGCCTGTATTTATTCTGTTTCTTTGTTTAGGTAAGGAAATATCTCTGTAACGATGACCCAATAGGTCACAGGTTGTCTAGTTTTTACTAAACTTCACTAACCATATATTCACACAATGTACATTTAATTAGTTTTGTACATGTTAATTGTTGCAAGGATATCACATGTTAGAAAGGATATTTGATTCCTTCAGTGGAAGAACTCCTAAATTGTGGGAGTACGCTTTGAAATCGTGAAAAATCTCATATCTCAAAAGTAATCCCGACAACAGTATTTAATTCAAATTGGAAACCATTCCTACATTAGTATTCCATACATGGATTTGTATCACAGCCAAAATTTGGAATTCTCTCTGTATCAAATCTATATTTTAATTTTATAGGACTTCTAAGAATAGATTTTTAGTAGTATGGACAGAATTTACTGCAGTTCATAATATCATTTCATGATTTATACAGTGCAGATCATGGTTCTTGATATATATGTTTCCTTATAGTTCTAAAGAGATTTTTAAGTGTTTAAAATAATATAATATTTCAATTATTCACAATTAATGATATGCAGGAAAATTATAATCCCTATGACATTAGTAAATCCCTTATTTACTCATTTGTAGCCTAGTCTTTTATCACTTTCTTTTTGTCATTTTTCCTTTCCTGGTTTATACATACACACAAGAACAAGCATAGGCGCACACACGCATACATACACACACACTAAAATGTCTAATATATACAAATGTGCAATAAAATAAAATAATGCATATTGCTTTCTATTACAGATTATGCAAATTTTATGCCTAAACAAATATGCTAGAATAATTTATGTGCTAATAATTTTGTGAACTTATTTTACAAGTTAAGACTTTAAGAGTTCAGCACCATCTATAAAGTATGTCCTAATCTTTAGTTGATCTTGATTTGTTTTATTTTTTTCTATAAACAAAGAGCCTAGTTATTAAAATGAATGTGAATTGAATTATATGAACACTAGCAAAGTTCATTTCACCAACCTAATATTTCAGAAAGTCTATTGGCCTTGATAAATTAATTTTGTTCCATGGAGAAGCATCATCCAGATCCAAGGACCCAAAACAGCCCAGGTAGCTGTATTTTAGCGTAGGTCCTAGATTCTTGGATTTTGCTGGGTTAGACTAAACTAATCTGCACAATTTAAAGGAAAAGCACCTGCAAACAAATTGAATGTTTCTAAGTGCAAATTGGATTTTCAATAGCTCTAGATTTAAAGTGCCATTATAGTAGAGCAAAATTATTTGAAGATCTCTACCTCTAGAATACTAATTTATTTAAGTTTCCACATTTATGTTATTGTTTGCTTTTCTGTATATAAGTTGATGGGAGAGATATTAAGAGGGAGAGATAAGCATAAAAAGATCAGAGAGATAGAAAAGAATTAAACATGACTGCCTGGATTTAGTGGTTTCTAAGGTTGAGATAAGCATTTGAATTTCTAGGGCCATAAAACTCAAGTTGGGCAGCCATGTTCTTTGAAAGGCTCATGAAATCACTTTAAAGCCTGTTGCCAGTTATTTGTCTGTGGGTGTATTCCTGTGAATGCACAAAAAACTAGGATAGCATTTATCTGCTCATATCAAAGTTCTACAGCCCAGAATAGACCTACTATTTGCTACCCAAAAAATTCAGAATATCCACCATGCACTATGCCAGGGGTGTCAAACTGGTGGCCCGTGGGCCAGATGCATCACACACAGGCCATGCTCATCCCAGATCCATGAAGGGAAAAAAATATCCCGATACATCAACATGACGGCAATGTGACTTGGTGAGTTTGACACCCGTGTACTACACTATTCAGTCTTATGTTCATGCCTTACCCAAAAGGAGGGCATTCAGGAATTAGCACATTAAATCTGCTGTTCTTTCCACCTTCTACATATGACAGATAGCTAGGGGAGAAGTTCCTTTGTCCTTGGCATCATCAAAATCTGGATAAAGGTTTTGGAATTCACTTCAAAATAGTAGATCTTGTTTTCTTAGGAATGGACTAATTAAGACTCACTTCCTAAGGCTGAGAGAGCCCTTTGAAAACATGCTTTAATAGACTTATTGGGGGCGGTAGTTGCCATGATATCTGTTGTGATGTCAATTGCAATAACTAATAAAAACAACAATAATGGTTCAAAGCAGTTTGGAATCCAATGTTCCATTTCTTCAGTGCCTCAGAGGGATGCTGTAACACAGAGACATTGTGAGAACTTAAAGTGATGTATGGCTTTCACAACAACAGCTGAGTGCAAGGAGGAAGATCAGACAGGAAACAGTAAAACCAGGGCACTGCCTCTCAACAATTTCCTGAGGACACCAAATTGTGTGTCATCAAACCTTGCCTTTTTGGAACACATCTTAGAATGGACATTCTTTGCGGGGGATTTTTTTTAGGCCTTACATAATGAACTCCAGATATTCTCATCCCAAATCCTTGACAGATCATGAAATTTCATAGATTCCACTGATCCTCAGAAATCTCATGAGTTTCAAATAGTCTCCTATAAGTTCAGAAAAATATTTAAAATTTGGGTGGGGAATGGGCATATGAGTTGGGGTAGAATCACTGCTCCTATAGGCACCATGTTGCTAACCTCAGTTTTCTTGGGCAATGTAAGAGGTTGGGTATTGAATGATTTCAGCTAGTATATTTATTGTCCCAATAATCTGGCAAAATGGATTAATTTCAAGAATTTCTTATTTTGCACGTACAGTCTTCATACACACATTATTTTTAGCTAAATAGTTTAAACTATCCATATTTAGTGTGAAGAAGACAATGTTCAGGATATACTGGGCTAATATTCTGTGACATTTACAACTACTGGTGTCGGAACAATGATCCTTTAATTCACATGTTGTTATGATAGATGTCAATCATTCTAGATTTTATAAGATCCTGTCATTTTATATGAATACTAGACTGGATCTGAACCTGAGTAGCCTTTTTTTTTCTCCACTGCATGATTGAACTTTGTAAGTAAAATTTTAATAATGCTTGTCATATCCTGAACAATATTTTTAAAATTCACCAAAACTCCAACAGAGGAGTATATGTTGTGGCCCCGACTCCCAAGCTTGTGCTGACAGAGGAAGAGGACCTGGAAGATGAAGGGGAGGAACTGGCAAGGCCTTCCTCCCCAGGACCTTCCT
>AZIM01003649.1:39398-57272 GCA_000516915.1 Ophiophagus hannah | reverse complement strand
ATAATAATAATAATAATAATATAAAAAAATCTTGTTTTAACAATAGTTCAAAACAATCTAAAGGGGAAAAACAATGAACCTTGCTACTGTGACCAGTGTTGTTCTAGGTCTGATGGTCATTGTTTTTTCTGAATGTAGGTAATTCTCCTTCTCCTGACATTAGATAAATATAAAGAATTTGCACAATCTAAACTTAACATAGGGCAACAAAATATAATGCAAAAGACCACCTGATTATTGATACATGGACAATGCTTGAAATTATGAGTTGTTTTCTTAAAACATCTTTCAAAAAGTATGCTTTGCATCTGTTGCATTCTTAGCTTTGTTAGTGTTCAAACAGAGAAATGTAAAAATAAACTTGAGATAACAATCACATTCAATATTATTCTTAGTCCAATCATACCAAGGTGCATGCTTGCTAGTTGCAACTACATTCTATCGAGATAATGAACTTAATTCTGAACTTAAACATTTGTTTATTAGCAGAAAAAATTGTTAAGCTACAAGGAAGAAAAATATTTCAGAGAGAATCCATATTGCTGGATATGGAGTACCAATCTTTAGAATCAACTGTTCATCAAGCAGAAAATTTTTCTTTTATTTGTTCCTGCACAGGGTATCCATCATTTGAAAGGGAAATAATTTATAACTAATAATTAAGTGTTCTAATAGCAGCTACTATAGCTGGCAAATTAGTCACTTTTCATTATATTTCAAAACAAAAGAAGCTAATATTAATCTCAAAATTCTAGTCTAAAAAATGTTCACACTAACATATCTGATCTCAGTTCTTTAAAAGAGAGAAAAGACACTGTTCTTAATACATGCAGAACTGGTTTTAATATCCACTTTAATGGTAGAACACAAAATGTCAGAAAAGTATTTTTTTTTTTAGTATATTATGCTTTTCAATAATGTAGAGTCCAGCTATCAGTAGAAGAAAATGTTAACTCAAAAACAGTAAGCAGAATGTAGTTCAGTTTAAGATCGGCCTATTTGCCACTTACGCTTTGGAGTTTTGCCCAGATGTGAGGATCTTAGCTTTTTTTTAATTAATTTCAAAGAGGATTTTAACACAATTGATGACAGTACTGATGATTTGCTTAGTGCTATTATCAATCTGTGAATCCCAATCTTTGTGATATGAGAATCTAATTATCATCTTACATTAGAAGAGATTAACTCCTCTCAGCAATCTTGAATGGGGAAAAACTGGATGTCTCTTAGTACTCTGCTCATCATTAAGAAATAAATTGGAAAGTAGCAGAGTGAAACCCATCCTTGCCTCGTTCCATAAGATGCAGGACTGTTATCTGATAGCAGCCCTATGGTAAGGGATAAAAACAATTTTGTATCAGAAACAATATATTTGGAATTGTTTTGCATTTGCCAATTTATGTGACATTCTATCTATCTATTGAATTGAATGCAACCTGAACAATCATAAAATTTGAATAAGATTATCTCCTATTGATTCACATTTTAACTAAGAGTGCCAACACATTTGATGCAAGGTTGAATAATCTTTACGAAGACTAGGTGTTTTTTCAGAAAGTTATTTGCCATAATTTATTCCTTCGATTTGTCTAACATATATTTTGCATGCAATATAGCCACAATATTTAATAAACTGATTAGTTTACAGGTAATGCTCATTTAGCAACCACCTTGTTTAGCAACCAGTTCATAGTTATGATGGATGAAAAAGTAACTTTACAGCTAATCTTTTTATTTACAATCTTTACAGGTCTGTAAAGCAAAAAAAAAAAAAAAAGCTGGTGTAAGATCATAACCACAGTCACAGTGGCTTCATTTAGTAGCTTTATAACCAAATTGCCAGTCCCAAATGCAGTTGCTAAACATGGACTACCTGTATAATTTGTTGGAAGATTCTGGTTTTCTGTCTTACAAACTGAAACCTCATTGCTAGTATTCCATCAATGACATAGATTTTCTATAAAATTGATATGAGCACTACCCAATTCATATTACATTATATTAATCACAGATATAGAAGCACTAATATTTAAAGTGCCTCACTTACTCAAGTTTTGATATTCACAATATCGTCATGTACTCTTCCAAGCATATGCCATTATTCACTATTTTCCAAAAATTCCTAGATTCTAAGAACTTATTTCTGGGAAATGATGTACTTTAACCCTTGTGGCTTATTTTCTAACCCTAACCATGCCTTCCTGTACTCCAGTTAAACCAAGAAGAAATACTGAAAGTATGAGATGTTACAACTATTTTCAGTAATTAAAGACTTCAGCCATTCAATAATGCTTTGATATAAGTTCAAAACATCTGGCATGTTTGTCTTTTTGTAATGAGGAACTTCATGTGTGTCATGTTTTCTTAGAAAAGTATAATCTTCAATGCATTTGCCATGTTCCAGAACTGGAAATTCATGGGCTGATAGTATAATATATAGGGGTTGAACTCAACATTTTAAAAATGAAAACCTCAATAAAAGAGGATATATACAAAGTCAAAAACATGTTGCATTCTAATGGCAAGTAAATTTAATGTCCTCTAAAATTGTATCACTTCTATTATAAAGAAATTTCATATGCTTCATGTCCATTAAAGTCTATGATGTTGCAAGTTTTCCATTTGTGTTTCCCCCAAATGGATGTTGATAATTTTGTTAATTTCTGTATCCATGTTTCATGGAAACGTATCACATCAACAGTTATAACCATTTATTTTAAAAATTAATATTTTTTTAAAATAAAGTATTCTGAGAAAGTTCAAAACATGTTATAATGTTCCAAACTAAGAAACAGTATAATTCCTTTTCTCATTAAATTCCAGGTGTCCACCTTGGTCAATTTTGTGCCCAATTTTACTGCTATTATATAAACTATGCAGGATGCCAAAGGCAGCTAGAGATAGGATCTGATTATTTTTGTAAGATTCCTATAACACAATAAAGTTTGGTTGCAACATTTACAGAAGCAAAATAATAGAGCAGATATTCTACTTTGATAAGGTCATTTAGACTATTAAAAGATATAAATAGTGGCAAGGAATGTCGTTTGCGTTCTATTATTTCCCTTAGTATAGGAATGTTTCTAACTTTTGTTGAATTAATTGTCCATGCCAAGATAGGACTATATCTGCAATTTAAATCCAAATGTTTACTAAATGGGATACAAAAAAATCACTAGTCTTTGCTGCCATCTAGTTGTCTCCAGAGTTTTACAAGCCACATCTGATAATCTTATATTAAATTTTGTCTGAATTAAATGTGAGCATTTAAGGAATTAGATAGCAATATCCTACTTCTCTCCAGCTGATTATGGATCTTAAGTTCTTCTAACTACTTTGATTTTTATTAACCTAGAGGAAGTAACCTTTTAGTAACCCAGAGAAGTTGCATGCTCAAGAAAGGTTTCTTTTCTTCCTTTCTCACTTTTATACTCTTGAATCTGCTTATAATCTAATATATTATTTAACGCATAAATAATGTATTAAAACTTACCTTTATTAAATTTTTACAAGAACCTACATTCTGATCATCTGTACTCACTTTTCCCTTTTTGTGTTGTTTCTGTTTCTTTTTTTCTTTGTGTTATTTTGGCAGGAATCCTTCTGGGTTCTCATTGTATTCCTTGAGATGTTTGCAACCAACTTGATCAGTATTTATCTAAAGCGCCTTACATCCAGATATAAAATTCTTCACTGAGTTTAAGTCATCTGACCCAAATCCTTTCAAACAAATTATGGATATGCCCCAATAAATCCACCATAATAAAAAAGGAAAGCACCTTCATTTACGACTATTAGATAAATTTGGCTTGTGTTTATGAAACGAAATCTTACTGCTGTTGAGAAACCCACCTGACTGATCAACAGAACGTAAAATGGACTAAGGGTAATTCTGAGATTTCTCTGTGGCCTTTTATATGTTCAACCCCATAGTTTAAGTCTTGGAAGGTAAATTACTTCTCCTCACCTCTCATGATTTAAATTCATCCAAGAAACATTTAGGATGTTATGACACATCTTGCTCCATCATCACCTATTAAACTTACATCCTGTTAATAAGAAGTCTAATTTGCAATAGGGAGAAATAAATATGATGCAAGGTTAATGCTATGCTTTCACATGAATTACACTATCAGGAATGAACTATTTTGTATTATTTACACTCAATTTAATAACAATGAACCAACGATAATACTTTCAGCAGAATCTTCATTATGTTAGCTACAAACAACCAAATACATCAATACCAGTAGTTTCTCCTTAATTCCTGCCATATATTGCCAAAAGCTGTATCAGGCTTCCATCAATTGCACACAGATAACTGGCTTGACAGTCTAAAACTGCAAAGTGTCTCTTGTATTTGTCCCTGGGATATTCCTTGCTTCTTACCAGCATTATGACTGCAACTCAAAGAACAGAATGGTGGACTGATTGCCTCAATGCACCCACCAAGTGCAAACTTAATGAGGCCTTACTGTTGGCAAGGCATAAGTTACTTCCTTTGAAGCTTAGGCTTAAAATGCACTGCAGGTAACAATAACTCAGCAGCAGAAGTATGGCAGGGGAATCCTTCCCATGACTCTCATATCCAAGAAAAAATGTCACTGTGTCATCCATAAGCAAGAGTCATTTGTCCTATCAAAGAAGACCAAAAAGTAAAATTCAGCCTTCCTGCATTCATTAGATTACATTACACTATCATACCTTCTTTTTAGTAAACGTCAGGAAAGGAGCTTTAGCATTGTTGTATATTTATCTCTTTCGAACAATACAATGTCATGTTTCCATATGGATGAATATACTCAAAATTGGGGATATAATCACTTTTAGATTAAAGTAGAGGATATATTCTCCTGTTTTTCAAGTACATTTATTCAAGGAATGATACAATAATATGCCACTTACTCTTTTTAAGTAGAATGCGGTTCAGATTACTAATGTTATATGTAAGAAAATCTTTTGCAGAGATACTGAAAAATGAGCAGGATGTAATCACTAAATTTCTCTTTGCATCTTCCAGTTTTTAAACCTAAAATAGTCTGAATAAGATAAATAATTTAGGATGAGAAGCAGATTCAGTCCTCAATTTGTGGAATCTTCAGTGAGCATTGTAATTAAAACAGATATAATGTGCATTGAAAAAAAACTTTTTTAAAAAAAATTGGTTAAGTGACTTTGAGTTAATGCTGCATGAGACAATGAATGTATGTTCACAATTTGCTAGCCATATAACTGTCTTGATTCAATGGAATAAAATATTTGGTTGATAAACTTTCTCCTTATTTTCATTATTCAGATATGTACAAAGATCTTTCACTGTTACCTTTAAACAATGGGATTCTAGGTATTTATGTGCACATTTGCTAATACTGAGGCACAGGAAATGAATGTTCTTCTATTAAAAGATCTTAATTCTAAGCAACAGCATAAACCTACAAGTTAACTGAATGTAAGTACAAGGGAAGCAAAAAACACAATTAAAACACAGAACAGTATAGGCAAGGCAGTATTTTTATATGTATAGGTAAATGACTGTGCGGACACATTCAAGGCTATTCTATTATGTTTAAGTAAAAGTTGTACATTTATTATTACAAGTTATGCAAAATGCAGCACAATAGTAAGAGTGTGTCAGACTTTCTCCCACAATGTGGAAAGTAAAAATGACACTGACATATCACCTCATGCTCATTGAAATTGCTATGTTCTTGTCACATTATAACAGGAGAGAAGTTTGTGTTTTATCCAAGGTCACCTCGTTATGCTGCAAACTTTACAACTTGGCCTCTCGCTCATGTCTATTGGAAGGCAGAGAAAAAAATTATTCACAAAGTCTTTGATTTATGTTATCTATTCATGTTTAATTTATAAGTATGCAATTCAAAATGTAGAAATAGATAACTGAATTAATGTGTTTTAGCCCTTCAGATTTTGTTTCCAAACTGTAATAATCATATATTTTCTAGGAGCAGAGAAACTCAGCAATGTATCCCTGCTCCATTTTAAAGATTATTTCAATTTTCTCTCAGAGAACGCTGTTCTTTTTTGCCTAGATTTCAGTCTCTTATCCTGGTACACAGGCAAGCTGATCACCCAGCAAAAAGCTCAGAATTAGAGACAGAAGAAGATCTATTGAGGAAAGCAAGTTTTCTATCAACAGGGCTCTTTTCCTGCCTAACCACCTGCAGCAAATATCAGAAGGCAGTAAATGTAGATAAATAGAAAACATATCCAGGAAAATAACACAATAAACGATTATGCTGTTATATATTTTATAGTATCCAACAGGTTTAAATCTTAATTTATTTGTTTATATAATTTTACCCTTAAAAGTGAAAGTAGAGTTTCTCTCTACTTACAGATAATCTGTGATTGTTACAGTTTACAAGCAAGATTTAAGGTGGGATAGAAAAGAACGTCCGTCGAAAAAGGTTGCATTCTCCCAATATGAACAGAATATTTCCTTTGCCCTGGAAACACAAAATGAATTTGCTAAAGAAATAAACTAATTTGAAATTAGGTATGAATTAAAATAGAGAGTATTTGTATTACTCTATAGCTTTTTCATCACCTTAAAATTCAAGCGATGTAACATTAAGGATTTCACAAACATTCATAATAGCACAAATAAAAGTGATTGATAAATTGTTCCCATTGAAATGCACTGAAAAGCTACAAGAGGTTAAGGTGATAAAACTTAACACGGAGAGCCATAAAAAGAGTGGAATTGTAAATGATGGATGTGTTTTGCTGTACAGATGTTAAAGTATTGCTGCAGCAAAATATTACAATAATAATAAAACTCATATTGAGTAAATTTTCTTCCTAGACACAAGGGACTGGTCAAGTTAGGAAAGTGACTTTAACAAGTATAACTCATAGATTTAGTAGTACCTTCATTAAGTACAAATTTAAAAATAAAATGTAAAGTCACTGAGAAAAAGACTGTTGAATAAACTGAAGAGAAAATAACTTGTGGAATATAAGCACCCCTCAGTGCCTTTCTAAATAAATCTTCTAACCTAAAACAGTTATTTCTGTTAATACCACCTTGTTCAGGCAATTTTTTTGGACAGTAAATTGTATAAGGAGGATTTAGGTTACTACAGATTTGACATTGCCCTTGCAGAATTTGGTTTCTATGGCAACCTGTGATAGCTTCAGCATTGTGTTCATGTCACAAAAAGATTCTAGAGCCAAATATTTAATTAAAAATGTTATTCAATATATTGAGCTTAACCAAGACAAAAATGATGCAGAAACTAGGGCTGCAAGTGTAGGCATACTCAGCCAAGAATATATTGGCTTTTATGATAAGCATAGTGGAGCTGCAGGTATGGAAGTACAATACTATGCCTTCAATGTGCCTAAGTAGTTTCTTGAATGAAATTCTGCAGAGGGTTTCCAAATACATTCAACTTAGAATTCAACTGAATTAACAGGTAGCATGAAAAGTTATAAGGAATACAAGTAAAGACAGCTGGGCCTTCATATAATGTGTCTGAAGTAGAGTAACCCAAGTCTGGTCATTTGTGCATCAAGTTAAAACTCTGGATTGAATTGTTTGATGATCCATCACTATGTTTTCTCTTTCCTTGGCTAATCACAGAATTCTCAGCAATCTTCTCCAGTTCAAAGGTGTCAATATTCTTCCTATCCTCTCCCTTCAAAGTCTGTTTTTGAAGAATTAATTATATTCTTAATCCACTCTATAAAATACCTTGTATGTTTTTCTTTTGTTTAGCTTTTTTTCTATTATAATTTTGTTTGAGGGAAGAATCAAATGTGTCATCAGTTGTGAATCCCTTCACACCCACAAGAGATCTATGTCCAGCCCACCTTGAATGCTTTAATTCCCACTCATTTCCCCTGACTGCTAGCTCAGATTCTTGTAGAAAGCTTAAGGTTGTAATAAATTGTTATACTCATTTGAATTGCCTGAATCTCCTGATTTCTCTGGTGCTTGACAAAAATTATGGGATGAGATGAGAGTCTGAAACTATACAGGCAACCACACAATACAGATTTCCCTTTATGTATCAAGCAAGAGTGAGAAAAGCTATACATCAAGGCACCGAATGAACTCGAAGCTTCTTAAATTTTCTCCTTTACTATGAAGAAAAAATCTACACTCCTTGAAATACAATGCTCTTCTACAATGCCACTATAGCCCTGTATTGTTGGTATGCCAAATAAAAATATATTGTTTCTTCAGTGATTAGTTGCTTTAGGTGAGCCAGGTTTTGGGCATAACAATATTTTGTAATTTTACCGGCAAATGCATACTAATACATTATTATCTGCTTTGTTTTTATGCTAAATGAATTATATGTCTTCTATTTTTTGTACAAGAAAATTTTGTTCAGCTCAAATGTTTTCACTTAGTCAAAGCCCATTGGCTTCACATAGGTAATTGCATTTGCTTGACATTTCCAAATTTTTCCCCTTAAAATATACTGTCATCTTAACAGACCAAACTTCCTTAGAGAATTTTCCCTTTTTCTTGCAGAACTTAAAGATCTTACCTTCTATATAAAACCAATGGGAAAAGTGAGGAGGAAGTAAGTCTGCAGGCAAACTGACCCTGAATCCTTTTATAGACATGATCTGACTTAGAAAAAGGTTAGCAAGGTGAATTGACTCTTGGAAGACAAGACGATTACCTGGGGTCTACTGTTAGTTCTGAGGCAGAGTGGTGACTGAATGAGGCTTCTTTAAAAATGATGATCTTGTAAATTATTAAACTATAGAAGCCAGAATAATAGAACTACACTGTTTTGTGGATGGAAGAGTAGACTTTTTTTTTAAGAGAAGAGAAAGAACATTCATCACGGGAATCATCTGTACTTTCGGAATTAAGGGAAAAAGAACGGATTGCCCAGTTTAAGTTTTCTTTTTACCTCCTGTGGAGAATACGTAGCTCTACTGTTGCCATATCCCATGTGAATCTGCAAATAGCGCCCCCCCCCCCACCTTCNNNGCGCCCCCCCCCCACGTTGCTAGGAAGAAAACAGAGAAATCAGGGACTGAAATGGAAAAAGGGAGAGGGGGAAAATAACAACTGGATATTGAGTAATAATATTGGAAGTTTTCTGTTGCATTCCCAACTACAGATATATTATTTGGCCTGCAGGTACATTATTGTTTTTATATAAAACATCTGATGGAGAGGTTCCAAAATCAATTCAAGTAAACCAACATTTTCAGTGCTATCATTATAACTTTTGACATTTCACATCAGCTGACAAATACTGGTGGGCCCCCAAGAGTCTTAATATTATATAACTGGAATAAATCCAGCAATGCATTCTTTCCACAAAGATGCTATTGCAACTGTTTGCCTTCATTTTTCAGACATTAATGTTATGAAAAATGTAAAACACCATTTGCTAATTACTAACCATTGCAAATTAGGATTTAAGTAATCAGGCTTTTATGGTGGTTTTTTTTTTTTTCATACTAATGCATTTATAGTACAGATGTCTTGCCTGGATATATTTTACCATGTTGCCATTTTATTGATTGTTAAATAGGAAAGCCATCAGACTTCTGACTGCTTCTCATGGGGAGACTAATTAGATTATCTGATTGTCTGGTTCATCCGAGTAGCAAATACTGAAGTGTCACAGCTGGTCTCAGACTCAACGTTTTGCACCATTATTTTTAAATGAAACAATTATATCTTCATTGGGAAATATTTTTATAGTTGACTTGATAGTGAAAAATTGTCTAACCGTGAGATAACTTACTGTGCTTGTGTAGAAAGACTGAACATCTGCATTGCAACTGGAGTTATTTACCATCATCTCTCTTTTTCAGTTTGATTCAGAGGGGCTTCTTAGCAAAAAAGAGCTCCTTAAGAATCAGACACCTAATTAGGTTGCTTGTAAAGACCTCAAAATGACATTTGAGGAATAAGGAACAGGCAAGTTTTCCATATGAACAAAACCCTCAACATCTGTTACTAATATAACCTTTCCAAATGGTGCACTTGTTGCTACAAATTGCTTTGCAGTGAGATTTTTCAGGAGAAATTTTTTTCGCTTATCTGCAGTCTTAACCAAGATGTTACTGGAAGTTTAGAGTCCTCCTACAATACCTAGAAGGACAAGAATTAGGTTGAGGAGGAATGGATTGTCACCCAGGTGAAAATCACATTAGGTGCTGGAGTTCGTGGACATCTGGAGGCAACTTGGCTACAAGGCTAGGGATTGTTGGTTGAACAGCTAAAACCTGCAAAACCATTGGAAGAAAAGTTGCTTACCTGTCACAAATGTACACAGACTAAAAACAAAGAAATAATGATTTGCTATTACATACTAAAATCCAAAGAGAAAAATAAAGTTCTGGAAAAATAAAAATAAAAAACAATATCAGAATCAGAATTAGCAGAACAGATGCTAACAGATCAACACTGATTTGTAATACAAAATAAAGTATTCACAGAAGTGGAACAGGAAAAACTTCAAAGGGCAAAGAAATTGAAGCCTTGCCATAAGTAGCTGAAACAGAAGAGGCAAACCAGGAGGGGCAGCAGTAGAGGAAGCCAAAGTCAAAATTCAACACACAAGAAAAAAAAGTCAAAAAATACACCACCAAAAGGTCACGTTTGGAAAATAAGATCAGCAAGCTAAGATCAGATGCAAGCAAGGTAGAACAGATCAAATAAAAGAAGCCAAAAACCAAGACCACAGAATACCTTAACAAGAAATATTACCTATAACAAAGAAAATCAAGGAAGCAGTGGAAATAATAAAGGAGCAAATAACAATTACAATGAAAAAGATCAGATTTGAAGCTTGAATTGCACATTATAGGCAGACTCTCCATTTTCAGTCAAACCAGAAATATTTCTATCAATCCATCAATGGAGCCATTACAATGAACAAGCCAACACCTGACAAAGAAGAAACAGTTCGGTTCTGAGAACAGCTGTAGGATAATTCAAAGAAATACACAATAATGCATCCTGGCTAAAAGGATGCAAATAATAATAAAAAGAAGCTGAAATAACTAGTGACAACAGCAGAAATGGTGGTAAAAAGGGCAAGGAAGTTCAATAATTGTTCGGCAGCAGGTAAAGATAATTTTGGTTGAAACATCTGATTAATCTGCACCCATTCATTGTCAAGCATACTGGGAAGAGGCAAAATTGAAGATTGGTTAACACCTGGCAAAACGGTGGGTGGGGGGGGGCAGAACCAGGCAACTACAGGCCNGAAGGGAAAAATTGAAGATTGGTTAACACCGGGGAAAGGGGGGGGGGGGGGGGGGGCAGAACCAGGCAACTACAGGCCAATCACCTGCTTACCACAACTTTTGAAGTGCTAACTGGTATGATAGCTGATGCAGCTCAACAACATCTAGATGAAAACAAGCTATTTCCATCTGAGCTGAAAGGAAACTGCCAAACAGCAGAGGGACCAAAGATCAATTCCTAATTGACAACGATGGAAAACTGCAAGAGAAGGAAGACCAACTTGAATGTAGCTTGAATTGATTACAAGGCAGCATTTGATTCCCTACACAAGGTCCAGAAGAAGATGGAAAGACAACATCAAAGACACACCACAGCAACATCAATTAACTATGGTTAAGGCCACCAGAAGAGCAAGAGTCAGAATTATTTTTCTCCCTCGACATCCAAAGTGGTGGTGGTGAAGTCAAACTGAGAACTCAGCACCAGCAAGTGCTACTTGTGGAAAGAAGCCAAAGAAATAGTTAACTACTTCATTGTTGCAAGAGAACTGCCCAGATTGACTACAAACAACAATATGACAAAGTAGCAACAATGGGGTGTTGTAAGATCTGCAAGAAATACCATTTTCCTGCAAGTAAGAAGTGGTGGGATCACAAAATAAAAAAAGTAAAAGAAAATTAAGAGGCTAAATTGGTCTGACACTTTAGAATTCAAACAGACAGGCACCTACCATATAAGAATGTCTTTGGTAAAAGGAAGCAAAAATAATACCAACAGTAATAAGTGCCTTGGCTACAAGCCCAAAACAATTGGAGTACCACTTGAACACCATTGGAATTGACAAAATCACCATCAATTAATTGTAAAAGGCAGCTTTACTCAGTACAACTTTTATCTTGTGATGTCAGACATCAAGATCTGCCTATCCCAGGTCCTTGGGAAAGACTCGACAGGTGGACAAAAAATGTCAAATCCAGTCTAAACACCATTGTGCAATGAACCATAACAATGATTTCACACTTTGCTAGGAGAATTTATGAGGAAGGCAAGGGAATGATTCACAAGATTAATTAATATTCTATATATATCTTTGGTAGACATTTCATTTCTCCATCGAAGTGCATGTGCTGGCAATATCAGATTGTGGGAAACCTGCGTAGAGCCTTAAATTACAGAAGACTACACGAATCTTGTGCATCTGAATTAGAAGAGGCATTCTCTGCAGCATGCATCTTTTTTATAAATATCCATCACATCTTCCATAAGTTCTATATATAGAAATTCTAACTGTATTTTACATGATAATATTTAAAAATCAATTATTTTAATTGTCTTCTAATTATAGCAGTTTTTTTAAAGAATCTTCCTCTTCCAGATGAGTTTTGATTTTTATCATTAATGTTACTGTAGGTGAGGCTTCTGAATGAAAATAAGTAATCATGCACAGTTATTTTGTCTACATCCAATTTAACTTTCTCATATTGGGTTCCCTCTAGAGCTTGCCAGAATATTTCTGTACAAGTTTAATTGAATCATTCACCTCTGAGATTATCTATTAAAAAAAAATCTCAAAACATTACCATCTATGTTTTTGCTTATAAGACTATAAAAATAAGAAAAGGTCAAATGCTAATTTGACATTTTCAGATCAAGTTCAATCCTTTACTTTCATTAAAAGAAAAAAATCTGGTAACATTCACTGAGATAAACTAAGTCTGAATTTAGAATTTATTTTAAAAAAGTAATTTGTCTTCTCTAATATCAGACAACTGCAACACATCTTGCTTTCTTAAATTGTTCACTTTAAATTTTGGAACTTTTTTTTACTCTTAGTTGCGTCTTGGGACATATGTAACAAAGAACAACAGTAATAGCACTTCAACTTATATACCGTCTTTAAAGCACTCTCTGAGCAGTTTACAAAGTCAGCATCTTGCCCCCAACAATCTGGGTTCTCATTTTACCAACCTCAAGATGGAAGGCTGAATCAATCTTGAGCCAGTCAGGATCAAACTCCTGACTGTGGGCAGAATTAGTCTGCCATACTGCATTCTAACTATTGCACCACCATGGCTCTTAACAAGAATGTCAGATATTCTAGTTCTCTAGGCCATAGTTCATAAACCCTGATGGTTTCTATTTTTAAAATGTTCTTTAACTTTTGTTGAAGACATGTTGTAGGTTTACTATACATTCCATAAAGGATTAGAAAACAGCTCAAGTATCCCAAGCATCTGGCTCTTATTGAATCATCAAAGTATGCTTAAGTAGAAGGTATTGTCACTGCTATGAACCACAAGAAGACCAAATCCAATATGAAGTCAAGAAAAATCCTTGAAACCCAATGAGTCAGTACCACAGGAAGTGGTTACTAGATTGATAGCAAACTCCTCCTTCCCTCCCCCTCCGCATTACTGTTTTCTCTGCCCATCTTTTAATCTCATATTACTGTATTATCATTATGTCATTGTTTATTTTATAGTTTTATTATTTTTTTACTGTTTACACTTCATGTTTCTATTTTTGCTGTTATAAGCTGCTTACAATAGCCTCATGGGCTATTGTAAATGGGCTGCAAATAAATTTAACAAATAAATAAAAAATAAAAATTACATATTAATGGATTTTTAAAAAACTAGTTTGACTTCTTATAATTATTTCCAATTAAGTATTTTATCCCTCCTTTTAAAATAAAAATGTTCCAAAGCATTAAGTACTGATCACCTTCAATATCAAAACCCAATATGTGTCCCAACAGGACTTCTCTTAGCATACTGTTCTGCAGAGAACACCTTTTCTACTATATGTTGATTCAAGAAGTTTCCAAGACTTTAACAGAGATAAATACAGACTGTAAAACCAGTTGTATGTCTGTGAATACTGTATGATGAAAGAACATGGCTGTATATATGAAGATTAGAGATGCAATAAAATTTTATTCCTTGACAGGAAATCAAGCCCTTTTAACCGAGTAGCTACTATTTCAATGGAATTAAGTAGAAGACTGTGTTGTAAAAGGAATACAGATATATTATTTCCTTCTGTTGGGATTTGCATCCTACTTTTTTTTTAAGACACACAAACCAGTTATTGTTTTAGCCTTGTTGGTCTCAAGACAATAAAAACACAACTTAAATCATATAACTGAATAAATGAAGCCAGTAAAAATATTTTTGAAATTGAATATTTAAAAATAAAAATAAAAATGGGATATTATTATGAGAAGCTTTAGTTACATTTCTAAAGCCATTATTTCCAAGCCAGAAAATGCTAAAAACTATGTAGTTAAATTTTAACCTTCATTTTAACCTTTTGGTCAAAATAGGAAGGTGTAGCATCAAAACATAAAAATGTAAACACTTCTACTGAAAGAACTAGGAGTTATAAATAAGCAATATGTAACATTTAAATGAAATAAAGAGTTTTTCAATGATGGCAGCCAATCCTTCAAAGAGCCAGATGCTGGATGTGCAGGTATGATCCAGAATTTTCCTGGGAGGATTATGGAAATAGGCAAAATACCGCAGTAACCAACAGATGTGAGATGTTGGATTGGTTGTTCCAGGAGGGGTCCTACTGTAGATGGCATTCTGCTGGTATCTTTGCCTCTAATTACTGTTAGCAAAGACCTCTACAACCTAAGCATAGAATAACAAGTTCCATCCTTGTTATTTTTTGACATTTGATCAAAATAGAGCTGCTCTTGAAAATTGTGCCAGATTGTTTACATATATCTCACAATGTAGAATTAGGGTTAGCAAAGGTGAAATTCAGAACCCAGACATAAAATCCTTTAAAAGTAATTATGATTTGCTAGTCATTATTATCCTGTAAAACAGTGAAGTAGTCCAAGTGCTGGAATTTAAGGACTTCATTGCCCCAACTGGTCCATCCAGGTTGCAAATTCCGAGCAAACAGCTCCAAGCATTCTACATCTGGCTTGGTATATTCTTTCAAAATCTCTGGAAAGTGAAAAAAACAAACAGGGTGAGGATGATAAGGTGTTGGAAGTTGGAGAATAAAGGCAGGGTAAATAACTTTACGGCAGGGGCATCAAACTCAATTTCATTGAGGACCGCATCAGGGTTGTGTTTGAACTCAGGGGGGTGGGGGGCATGGACAGAGTAGTTGTGGCCAGCTCAATATCACTCGTGTTGGGGCGCCTATGGTGGCCCAAGTGCTCTGCCAGTGAAAACGGGCTCCTGAGCTCCATTTTTGGCTGTAACAGCCTCCTGCAACTCTCTGCCAGCAAAAANTCTGCCAGCAAAAACGGAGCTCAGGAGGGCAGCCCGTGGCCCTTGCATTCTCTGTTTTCAGCTGCGATGGCCTCCTGCAACCCACTGCCAGTGAAAATGGAGCTCCATTTTCGCTGCCAGAGGCACTGTGGGCCGGTTCTTTGCTGTTTCCAGGGCAGCCCTATGGGCCACATGGAAGCAGCTCGTGGGCCGAATCTGGCTCCCAGGCCTTGAGTTTGACACCACTGCTTTACAGAGTTTCTTATTAGCCAAATTGATTGCATATTCTCAGAAAGAAATATTTAGTTAATTAGAAAATTTATATGACACAAATATGAAATACCCATCCTTGGAAAAATGAACAGTACTACCAAAACTTCCAGTTATTCTCATTTACACACTGTATTTCCATCATAAGGATCTAAAGGTTCATTTATGATGGTTGCCAGTACAACTTTTGACTGACAGAGGTAAATATCTTTAACCATTTCTTCCCTCGAATTTTGAATTTAGGATTGAAAAACTGAAATAAGTAGAAAACAATCCATGTAGGGTATAATTTGATTTCATTTACTGTAAACTTTCAGTAACTGCATTTTACATTTTAGTGATAGTCGATATCAGTATGACTTACTTCCTGTATAGCTTTTACTGGCTTCATATGGCATTTTGAAGAAACAGGCAAATCTAACCTTAAGCCAATTAAACTGTTGTGATTTCCTATTGATGATCTCTAAAGAGTGCAATTTATTGATTATGCAGATTGTTAATTCCTTAAAATATCTTCTTTTTTAAAAGTTGAAGGTATCAGATAAATCAGTCATGTTCTGCTGTGCTTCAATACCAACTAATCCTTTATACAGCAATTTGAATGTATAAAATCATATAATGTTCTAAGTACATCTTAATTATGTTCTCACCATAACCAGATGACAATTATGTTTAAACTTGTATTTGGGCACCAGTTTCACAAACTGTGACCCAAAATATTTCAATAATTTTCATAGATCACAACTACAGTAGCCAGCATGTAATTTGGGACACCTGTTCCAGGCTTTAAATCTTTACAGCCTTTAGGAGGCTGCAAAATTTTAGGAATCACTACATTGTTTTGCTGCCATTTAAGGTCACCTTGAATTTTGCAATGTAAATCTGTTAGTTTCAAATGAATGGGACAAAAGGCTTTGTTACTAAAGCTCAATAAACATTATATATCCTTATATTCATGTGTTACTTAGGACTTTCATTTGATGCGTAATTTTTCTTTTTATCACTGTATCTATACATCACATTTCTCCAAATTGGTATTAGACTACACCTTCCATAATCATCAGCCACAATGGCCAATGACTAGAGAACTGTAAGTGCTGGACACATTTGGGAAGGCTGTCCAATGGGTAAATAAATGGCAACCTGTTGAATTGCAGTATATAGTGGAAGTATTCAGAAAAAAACCCTAACCCCTAGGGTGGGCTATCATAGATGAGCTACAAAAATAGAGAACTAAATGGTAGAGAAGAGGTTGCAAAAATGGAATTCTCTTCTGTGTGCCTTTGCCTATTTTCTGTATTATTATTCCCAGAAACCCCAACCAGAAAAGACATAATAATCACACAGTGTTAATATCAACTTATCTACTTAAAAATCTAGGAAAAACAGGAAATGGAACAAGTCCTGTGCTTGAAAGTGCACTTTTCACTGAAATATTTTACATAAAACGCTTTACTTGGTGTTAATTTTATAGTCACCCTGTCTATGTATTTCTTGTCACAAAGTATTTCTACTAAATGTTGATTCTTCCATACCTTGCCTCTAGCAACCTCTGATTTTATATTAGAAATAGCATTTAAGTCTTCACTGTATAGTTGCTCTTCTGACACAAACTATGAAATGATTAATGCCTAAATTTTTCTTCTCACCGAAAATGCCACTATTGCTATTTTATCCTGTGCTGAACATGTTTTAACCATGAAAATTAGATTATTTAATAAAATGTAACATTTATATGATATTTCACTAACTGAAATAGACTATTATTCTCTGAATACAGAAGAACAGGCCTATGAACTGGGATGATAGTCCTTCTAGTCCATGGGCCATAATACTAGTCTCAGATTTGATATCACAATGTGTAGTTATCACAATTTCACGTCCTGATCTACTAAAATGCACCTAGAACCTAGAGATTATTATTATATGGGAAGCAGTTTGGTGTAATGGTTAAGGTAATGGACTAAACACCAGATCACAAATTCCAATTGCCCCTTAGGAATGAAAACCAGTCAAGTGGCTTTTGGGGCCTCGCATTTTCTGAATCCAACCCATTTTGAAGAGTTAGCATGGAAAAATTATGATGCAGGATCATTATGTATTATTATTATTATTATTATTATTATTTATTTATTTATTTGACTTGTATGCCGCCCTATCTCCCAAGGG
>AZIM01003645.1:88498-100697 GCA_000516915.1 Ophiophagus hannah | reverse complement strand
TCTAAGTGGTTTACAGAGTTAGCATATTGCGCCTAACAATCTGGGTCATCATTTTACTGACCTCAGAAGGATGAAAGGCTGAATCAACCTTGAGCTTGGTGAGAGGCAACTGGCAGTCAACAGAAGTAGCCTGCAGTACTGCATTCTAACCACTGCGCCGCCATGGCTTATGGTGATGATTTCAATATCATTGTTTACTGTACTTAGTTTTGAGTTTTGAGACTGAAAAGATTACTCAGAAAGTTAATTAGATGTGACAATAGTTAAAATAACTTAGCATGCTATCAATTTAATTGCCATTTAAAAAAACATCAAACTTCTTTTGCCATTTTAATTATTTTTTATTTATTTGGTTTGGATAAGAGATAATTATCACAAAGTGATTGCCTGTAAGAAAGACAGTGATATATGACAAAAGAGAGAAACTAGCTAAAGATAATGAGAATTAAGTTTGACACAAACCATTAAATGTATGCACGCATGCATGAAAAAATAAATTCTAATAGATTCTGAAGGTGGTTTAATAAAAATTATGCAGCAGGAAACAGATGTAACCTCAGATAAGATGATCAATGTAGCCAGTAGATGAACAGGAAATTCAACCAAAGTAATTGATTCAGTTGTATTTAGTTAGAGAAGCAATATGAAGTACCCTGAAAAAATCATGGTCATTTAAACTAAAAAAAAATTTCTTCCACTTAAAATGTGCTGGCCATAAATAAATATAGTTTGTATTATTGTACTTCATGATGTTTTTAAGTTGTGTTATTTCTGGCAAGTGAAGGAACACAATTTAAAAATTATTTGTAAAGGAAAAGTGCAAACTAATTTAAGCAGCAATTGTTGGCATTCAAGGTTCATAACAAAACAATAATTGAATATTCATTTGAAGCAGCACTATCTTACAAAGATGTTGTGGCTTTTTTTTTGCTTTTTTTTGTTCTACTTATTGCCATATTTTTGACAAATTATATGAATGTTTTCTTCCAAGTCTTACTATCGTTTAATTTGAACACCAATATTTTTACAACACTGATATAAAAGTGCTGGCAAAATATCCAGGCTATTTATTACAAAAGAAAAAAGAAAACTCCAAATAATAAAATGGTTCTCATAAACAGAATGAATTTGTTTCCTTTAAAAATTCTGGTCTTGCAAATTTGCAGGAGGTGGACCAGTTTCAATGTCAAACAGATACCATATTTACCCCAACAGTAAATCCTGAATTTAAGGTACTTCCCTGTCCCAGGGGAGGTTAAACAGAAAAAAAAAGATGATGAACACCTATAAAAATTCTATATGCTTTCCGTTTTCTTATATTATCAGTCACCTCCTCCTGAAATCAATTCTGGGAAATTTATCTCCCCTTCTAAATATGTACAAATGTTGATTTTATATTAGGTGTACATTAAGCACATACTAAATGACATGATCACTCCAGTGAAGTGATTCACAGCATAATGGCAACTTGATGGTGCCTGAATTTGCATTTCCTAAGTCTGTCTCAAGGAAGGGCAATGGGAAAAGGCTCTTATCAGGTTTTTTTCCAGCCTGCAAGACTTTGGGTTTTACTGAGAAGATTCCAAACTAAGGCTTTGGCATACATTTCAGCCTTGCTTCTGGCATTTGCTGAAGCTACCTAGTCCAGAAGACTTTTCTGGGGAAAAGCTAGGGAGCTTCAATTGGATGGTTTCACTATACCGTGGGCATTATTCATGGTATTTCCTGAAATTGCCTTATCTGAAAATGTTCAACCTGCTCTAAGAGAATTTCAAACAGGGTTGCGCTGGTGCTGGTTACGCTACTGGATCTGGAAAGTATTTCAGTGAGGTTTTTTGGAGAAGGCTTCATTTAATTTTTTCCCCTTGCCACACAAGGTTTCCTTCAGCCTTATCTTGCTGTAAGGCTGCAAGGGGCTGCAAAACAGTGGAGGATGAAGAACATGGTTAATTTGCTTTCTTCTGAGAAGCAAAGTCATTTTTAACAGCATTGACAGGTAAATTATTTGAGAAAGAAACATTCTTATTGCAATAATATATTGTAACAGTAGTATATACAATAGTGTATACTGTTGAGAAGCAAAGCAACAAACTGCTTCAAAGATACTTTGGAGGAACTGGGAGACACTGAAAAATCAAACCTTACTAAGTAGCTCAAACTACATTTTAAACATTAGCTTTTTATTTCTCTCCTTCATTTTGATAGTGGTCGTATTCAGGCATAATGTCCTTAGCCTAATAAACCATGGTGAGTTAACAAAGCATAATCAGGTTTTATGCCTATATATTCTTATACAGCTACATCTTGCATTAAAAAAAAGATTTCCTGATTTTTAAATTACAATGTTGCACAAATTCTGAACTAAAATGGTGTTTTAAATACCTCTCTAAGCAAGGATACGAAGCCAGGATTAACCTCATCTGCTTTTAAGACTACGGGTTATTTTTTTCTATACTAAGGGGGAGTTTGATCTATAGCTGTCCTTTTCCTCAATAACTATTAGTTAGCAAGAAAAAAAGTTAAGATTCCTAAGATTATTGAGTTAATTTGTTTAAGAAGGTGGGTAGAAGAAGGAGAAGCAAAGCAGACAACATTTTTAATTCTTAGTTTTTATTTTCTCTATTCTATTTACTATTAGTTTAAAGTACCACTTCACTCCATTGTGGATAATTTTTAAAAAGCTATGAATAATAAATGATGGAGAAAAGGGACAAGGAAGCTCAGGAACCCTACACATACCCTTTGCCAACGGATTGCAAGGAGGGATAATTGAATATAGACTAACATCTGGCAAAACCAGCCTTTAAATGAAAAATCCAACCAAAGAGGCAGCTCTTTGGATTGAATGTAGCTTGGATTGATTGCAAGAAGGCATTTGACTTGCTGCCACATGATTGGATAATCAAGTGCCTAGAAGTAACAGGAGTCAGTAGACACATCAGAAGCTTTGTGGAAAGATCAATGGCACAGTGAAAGACACAATTACTTGTCAATGGTGATAGACTGGGAGAGGTTAATAACATCAAGAGAAGAATCTTTTAAGGAGAGTCACTATGTTCACTACTGTTTGTCATTATGCTGAACAATACTGAACAAGTCATCAAACACTCTTCCATCGACAGTCTGAAACTATATGGAAACACATCATCTGAAATAAAATTACTGCTCAAGATTGTATATATCTGTGTAAAATATATACAGATATTTTTATAGAGTTTGGGCATATATTTCTCAAAGTGTATAGTATGGGTAGGTTAGCTTCAGTGCCTTTCCTGACCCATGGCATCCACTCATTTGCCAATGTAGTATAATTCAGCTACATATGGCTGAAGTCCAGATTCTTTACAATCCATCATCATTCCTACACTATTAATGTAGGAAAAGTAGGGTCGTAATAAACAATCTACTAAGTGTACATAGTTTGGGGAAGGAATTACAGTAGATTGGCACCATAAGCTGATTAGCCATTGTGTATATTTTCAGTGATTGTACAGTGATAAAATGAAATGCATTTCTATCATTTCTATTTCTAATTTGAAAATTAAGAAATTATTCTTAAAGAGGAAACACAATGAGCTTCTTTTCTGATGATTGGTGTTCATAAGATGTTCTATCCATTGAAGGTCATTGATAGTTCTGCTGTGGCATACAGGTCATTAAGTAAGTGTAATGTGGAAGGATTTCCTTCGCTCATGATAAATATATTAATACTGCTCTGCACTACAATGTTCCCTTTTAAAATCCCTATTTAATTGGGCAGTAGCTTCTGGGATCTTATGAAGATGAGATAAAGCTGCTGACACATTAGCTATCTCTTGACCCCTCTAAATGAAAATGTTATTACTTTATGAACTGATACAAATAGCGTTGGTTCAAATCAAAGCAATCTTTTATTGTTGCAGTCCAAGACCAGTATACATACAAAAATAGACCAATGTAAAACTGCAGTAGGACTAGTAAAGGGTGTGTTGGAAACATAAGCACTAAAAGTGAATACTGTAAAGCTATACAAAACAGAAGAGAGTCCAAAATTGCCAAAAACAATTGAGCACATGGAACCTTGAGCAGAAAACAGCTGAAATTAGCCCTACATCTTGGACAAAGAGCACTGTAACTAATAAATACAAAGAGCTTGCTGATTACAAAATAGAGATTAACATTTGAAATTAAAAGTTGGGGAATAAAAACAATTGTTTCAGATTATAACAATTAAAATGTTTATGAGACTGATCATAAAAACACCTAACACCAGCAGGGTAGGTAAGAATCCATACCTGTATACATAATGTCATTCTAGGTTCTGAATAATATACAGGGCTGTGAAGCCTAGATATTAACCTCAGTTTTCTGGTAATTGATATCTAGCTTGTGGAACCTACAGTAATAACCAAACACAATTCATGTTCTTTTGAGTTTGATTGAGAGGAAAATGGAATTGTCTACATAGAGTGGGCATCTATCAGGCAATTTGGAAGAGTGAAAATCTCAGTTCGGCAGATGGGTAACCATGCTGTTAATGAAGTAGTTAAAACAGAAGGGGAGCAAGTACACATCCCTGTTTGACCCGGTTCTGAGCTGAAACAGCTTTTGAAAGAAAGCCTCTGGGATTGCACCTGACCTTGAGAGATGTGTCTACGCAAAGAGAGCGGATCAGGAAGAGAAGCCATCGCTTGATCGGAGAGGCTTCCACAATCTTTCAAGGCATAATTTAAGATAAGGAATTGAAAGCAGCTTTAAGATCTAGAAATGCTGTACAAATGGCACTCACGCAGGATATAAGGGTCACCAGGAGTTGATTTAAACCAGCCAAATAGGACTGAAGCAGTAGTGTCATCTGGGAAGTTTAGCATAACTGCTTCCAGGGTATGCCCACCCATTTCTGTATGTGTGTTTATGCAAATCCTCTTTGCTTTGGGGAGTAGTCCAAGAAGAAGTGAAGTCTGTGTAGGCACACATGTGCAGAGGGAATCTTGGAAAGCACTTGAAGAAACATCTCTGAGATTTTTTTCCCCTCCCACCTTCATTATTTTTATAAATAACTCATGGCAAACATACCTAATATTCCTCCTATTTTTCTCTACAACCTGCAGTGGTGGTATGCTACCGGTTCAGACCGGTTCACCTGAACCAGTAGTAAAAAAAAAGACTCCAACGATTAGCTGAGAGGAGGAAAAAAAGCCTCCAATCAGCTGAGAGGAGAAAGAAGAGAAAAGCGCAGGATCGGCCCTCCCACCTGCCCCTGNCAAAGCACGCCCACCAAGCCATGCCCACTGAACTGGTGGTAAAACAATTTGAATTCCACCACTTGAACCCTGTTTCTCATAACTACAAATCTTTGGGCTGAAAGAGGGTGACTGGCCCACAGTCACCCACCCAGCTTTCATGCCCAAGGCAGGGCCAGAACTCATAGTCCCCTGGTTTCTAGCCTGGTGCCTTAATCAGGGTATGTGGCTATTTTGCACTTTGAGGTGGGCTAAATCACAAAGTGACTCTTCAAATGCTTTGCATAGCTCAAATGTCCATATTTTTTATAAGTCTTAAGAAGCAACCAAGGAGGTGGAAGAGTGGGGTCAGATTTATGGGAATCCAAAGACACAGATACACTTTCACTTCAAAATGGTACTGTGAGTTATACAGAGTTTATAGGTCATTGTATATTCTCCCCTTACTAGAGAGATTGCCAGGGAGGGCAGGCAATTTTTATGTAGACTTTCTCCTCCAGGATTCAAACCCAGTTATGCGTGCAGTGGCATGATTCTGTGTTGCTGTGATGTCTACTAGAGAAAAATTGGTTACAGAATTATAGCTGTCAATTTGTGACAATTTTTGGAGNNAGAACAATCTTTGGAAAATGATATTTACACAAATACTTATTGGCTTTCCACTCATATAAACCAGGGAGTGCCCCTAACTGTTTGAGAACATGTATTTTCTTTTTTTCCACTATTTATCCACTATTAATGTATTATAGTGTGTGTGTGTGTGTGTGTGTATACATACATACATATATACATATACATATACATATACATATACATATACATACACCTTTTGCCACAATGACTTGCGTTCAAAACCTTTCACTGAACCCCAATGTCAGATGCAATTTCAGGATTGGGGAAGGAATTATTGGTTTTCCTGGCTGAGCAGGGATTTTGACTGAACGGCTTCCTTCTTCCAGTCATTAAATTCTATGACTGCTTCCCCAGAGAGCCACGTGAAATTTCTTCTCCGTGCTTATTACAATCCCAGTGACTGCCTTTCCTGTCCTGCCCTGCAAAGTTATTATCTACAAAGAAATAGGCTGGATAAAAAAAAATATCACAACGTCACAACGTCATCATCATCAACAGTGATAATGATGTCATATTCATTTAGCCTCACAAACCAGGAAGGATAATTTGCTAAATGTACAAAGCACAGCATTTTAGAAGAAACAAAGGAAATCAAAAGCAGTTAAGATATATTTAGGCCTGGATTTTTTTTCAAAGATGCAAATAAGAAATGCAACATATAGTGTCATTCTTGATCATGTTCTTTTTTATACTCTTGCTAGCTAAAAGTAAACCAACAATAATTAGCTTTCAATTATGTATTTAGGCTATGGAAAAAATGGATTGGGGAAAGGATGATGAAATAATTTCACATAAAAGAATTATACCCTCAAAATCCTTCTGAGAAGTTTAAGATTTGTTCCATTTATATAAGATCATCTTACAGGAGAACACAGTGGTATATTTATTTTTTATAATTTTCCTTAACCAGTGCTCACTTGGGAACAAATTAATTAGGGCTGAGCCGATCACACTATCTGTTCTTCTGCAGTCATTTCTTCTGCTGCCCTGGGAATTATTATGCAAGCAACATCAACTATAAACAGTCTCACTACCCACTTGGCCCTGACCTCACTTTGTGCAGAGAGTTTCACAGCAGAATAGAAGAGAAAGAACCGGAGAAAATCACAAAATACAAAGACCTGCAAATAGAAATAGAATGACTGTGACAAATGAAAGCAAAGAATACCAGTAGTAATAGGCGCCTTGGGTGCAGTTCCCAAACATCTGGAACATTACTTGAACACCACTGGCTTTGACAAAATTACCATCAGTCAATTGCCAAAGGCAGCTGTACTTGGAACAGCTTACATCCTATGACAATATCTTCAAGCCCATCAAACAACATTTGCCCATCCCAGATGCTTGGGAAGGACTGGATAGATGGGGGAAAAATGCCAAATCCTGTCTAAATATCTGGCTGGCTATGCAATGAACCATCATAATAATATTGCATTATGCCCAAGCAGCTGCAATATTATTTAGCTTGTTTGATTCTGTGTGTTGAATGAGTATATTAAATAAATTAAACATAATCATAAAAAGCGATACATAACAAAGCAAAACAAGCTGGCACTTGAAGATACTACTCAGTAGTTCATCTAGAGATGGACTCATGTCACCATCTAGAGATACCATCTCACCATCTTGCATTGGACTGTGGCCCAATACTTAAGGCATTAAGAACCTTATGAAAGGCCAATAGGGACAGGACCATTTGAATCTTAAGTGTAAAGCTGTTCCATAACAGAGACTCTAGCAATGATGGAATTATTTCAAATCTGACACTGTTTTTTCCTACTGTGCAAAACCCTGTATATCTAGAGTTGTTTATCAACATTATTTTAGTGTCATTTATGAAATGTCTGTGATTCTGATGTGATTCATTATGAGTATGAGTGTGTACTTAGTGCAGTTAAACAATGTATTAAAGATCTGGAAATGCAACAAGATTGGGCTGCTCTTCCCAAGAATACTTATTTGAGCAGTCAAACTCCCCCCTTTAAAGCAGGAAGATATTTATATCAAATAACTGTCTCCAAAATCCAAAGGGCATTAACTTTGGCATGCTGCAACACACTTCCTACAACAGTTTTGGAGGGCCAATACAAAAAAATACCATGTGAGCTGAGACTGTGTCCCTGTGGACAAGGGGCATTAAAACTATAACTCACGTCCTGCTACATTGTACCTTCTATAAGGACACATGGACCCAATTTATAACACTTTACTTAATAAAATATATTAGAAATATTGGTCTTTTTTACATTCAACCACTGTTATTAGATCAGCACAAAGTAGTGTCTCTGAACGTGGCCAAATTCTGCTATGCTGTATGTAAAATTAGGCAAACTTTAACTGTCCATTGAGAGTCCATCATCAATTGTAATATATTATTCTGTCTTTTTTAATGTTATTGTTTTGAATGTTTTTATCTATAATATTGGTCTGTGACAATAATATATATTAATTGATCAATGGATGGATCACATTTTTCTTGATTTTAATAACAAAGCAAGGCTGGCATAGTTCCTACACTCTTGCAATTGACTTCTTTGCTTCTTATCCAGCTAGATCATGATTGCTTACAAAATACTGTAACATCATCTGATCATCATGTAATTCATGACTGGTAATGCTATCTAGTGACATCCAAGAGATGAAAGAGGGTAATTAAGATAATAACAGTGTGGTCCCTTCACCAAGAGCCAATTTGATGTAGTGGATAAGGCAGCAGGTTAGAAATTGGGAGACCATGAGTGCCACTCTTGTGTTAGGTCCAAAAGTGATCTTGAATCAGTCATTCTCCTTCAGCCCTAGGAAAAAAAAACAATGGCAAACCATATCTGAAAACTTGCCAAGAAAACTTGTCCAAGCAATTGCCAGGAATTAATGTGGCTTCACCAAATCAAATAGAAGGAACAACATGTAAAATGCTAAAATGTGTATATTTCTAAAGTTAAATATTTTTGTGAAATATTTTTTTCTCACTTTCTCTCACTCCTTAATATTGGAAGATCCATCTAAACTTTTCAGCAACTCTGAGTCTACTAAGTTTGCCAACTTTTCTGCCTTTATTGCATCTTCATAGAACAGGCCAATGTAGTTCTTCCATAATATGTGGAATTACAGAATTCTCTGTATAAAATCTTGGTGAGTGATGTGTCATCATTCCTTGCACACAGAATCCATTTAATCATCCTTGACTTGAATTCCAGAGTTGAAACTCTATAGGGATATAGCCCGAGCAACACTTTGTCTTACTATTTTGGATTCTTTAAAGTTTGTTAATCTCGAGGAAGTAGATAAGGTGTGTAGAGAGATGAGGGCCTCTATATGCTTACTTGACCTTTGCCACTTGGCTGCTTAAATTGGGCAGGACAGGTCCCATGATTAATATTAGTTACAGATAGTTCTTCTAAAGATAGTTCTTCTAAAGTTCTTCTAAAGAAAAAGAATGGTTCAAAATTTAAGATTTTTGGGGGGAGCATGATATACTTTGAGGTCACTAGGTGTTACATGATTTGTACATGCTTAAATGTAGAAAGCTCTTTGTGTATATTTTGATGTTCTTCATTTAAATGTTCTTTGTTATTTTTTCAATAATTATATAGATTATATGTTTATATGGAATTTATTTACATTTTTGTCTAAAAGAGGCATTAAAAAGATACCTTAACTTGACCTGGGAGGTCTGCAGTTATAAACCAGTTCCATTTCTGAAAAAGGTGATTTAAATAGTGGTAGCTCCAAATGGACGTAAATGATACTACTTTTCAAGATCCATTTCAATCAGTCTTTCAACTAAGAGAAAATACTGATATTATTTTGATCACTTTGAAGAATGACTTACATTAGATATTGGATAGAGAATGGATGAGGAAGTAATTCTCTTCATTTGGGATTTGTCAGCAATTTCTAATTTACTTTTTTTTATAATGTTGAATATCTTCTTAAAGATGTACTTTAGCCTCTTTCTCAGTTTCTGTAAAAATGTATTTATTTTGACAAGGTTTTATTTTTTGTTTTTTACAATGATAAAATGTTAAAATTGCATAAAATATGTTTTTAATTTCTCAACTTTTAAGAATTCAGAATTTTTGTTTCTATGTGTCATCAGCCTCATTGACTACATGCTGGAATAGGAAAATGTAGTATAAATTAACACAGGTAGCCCTTGATTTACAACCATTTGAAGTTACAATTGTGCTGAAAAATATGATTTACAACTGATTCTCGCACTTATGACCACTGCAGCATCCCCACCGTCACATGCTTGGCAATTGGCGTATATTTATGGTGGTTGGAGTGTCTTGGGGTCATGTGATCATCATTTGTAAATTTCCTAGCCAGCTTCCAAAAAGCAAAAGTTTCGATCCTAGTTGTTGAGAACTACCTGCAAATAATGTTGTTTGCCCAAAAAAGGAAGTTGTTGGACATAGAGATTTAAGCTTGCTAGCCAGGTTTTTGAGCATAGTTCAGAAATACAGTATCACAAACAAGAGCTCCCACAGAACGGTATCTTAAATAAAACAGGGATTAACAAGAGAAGATTGATTTTGTTCTGTTCTTGAATGACATTAGTAGATTAAACAAAGCACATAATTGAAAAGTATGTGTTTTTCACAAATAGATTTATGTAGTTTGGTGTGCTCTGTGGGCGACAGTTTTTAAGATAATTGAAAGGGATATGAAATATTAGATGAGTCATTGTATACACAGCTTGTTCTTTTTTTCTCTTAGGATTTCTGACCAAAGAGACTTTGTAGGGTTTTGGTGTATTCTCTGTTTACCAGAGCTGGCAATCTAATGAATATGTTCACTTGAGTAGCAGGAATAGCAATATTTCCGATCTACATCAGGTCCTCTTAATAAGCATTATCAATTGACTCCTTTGGAGAACACTGAGTTGGCTATCTTGCATAATTCTGGGAATGGCTATGTTGCATAATTGTGAAGTATCTTCAAGAATGATCTTTTTTTTAAGAGTCTGTCTATTTCTTCTATGAAGTGGAGTGAGAGGAAGAGAAGAATAACATGGTTTATTATTCATTTACAGGATTTGTATGCAGCCATTCTCTTGCAGAGTTTGGCTTGCAGAGTGGATCTTGGTGTCAAATTCAGACCTCTTTAACTTGAGAGAATGATTAAAAATGAAAATAGTGTAAGTTTTTTAAAATTTTAACTAATGTAAGAAAATGTCATAACTGCAGATTCTGCTTCTCATTTCCCCCTGGTTGCTGACATTTCTGACTTTCTGATATGAAATGTAATTAGTTGGGCTTTTACCTGAATTCCTAAATATTTCAATTATTTGGATATCTCGATTCAGATAATAACATTGGCCAGCTGCTAGCATAGAAAACTAACTATTCAGTGACATCGTCTTTGCCAACTGAAGTTTTTTTTTATCTTGGTCTCTTGCTGTGAGCAAAATTAACTAGTATTTTAAGATCCTTCTTACTCAGTATTATTCACAGCAGGTGCTGCAGATAATTTTAAAAATACTTAATACTGTTGTTCTCTCTTAATTGACCATGTATTGGCCTGAACCAGAAACAGTGAAGTAGTGATAAATATGTAAGGATGGAAAAAGCAAACACAAAAGGGAAAAACCAACAACCATTGTCTATAAACTGAGAGCTTATGCAAAATGACAATGATGATGACGCAATTCATTAAATTGTGTCTGATTTTGGGGGAGTCTGTGGGCCAGTTCTCTTCACATTTTCCAGTCTTATATGGCTTCTTTCCATTTTTTTAATGCTTTTCTTGATGTCCACTTTGATGGTGTCCAGCCACCATTTTTAGGTGGCCTTCTTTCCTTTACTGCTGACCATTCTGAGCATAACTGCCCTTTTCCAGTGAGTTTGATTGCATAACATGGCCAAATGAATAAAGTGGGGGTTTTTTTTGTGATTTTGCCTTCCAGTGATATGTATGGTTTTGTATGCTCCAGTACTCACTTGTTTGCCACTTTTGCTGTCCAAAAAATGCACAGGAGCCTTCTCCAAGACCACGTTAAAACAAGTTGATTTTGCTTCCACCTAGTTTTTTTCATCATCTAACCTTCGCAGCCATAGGTAGCTGCCAGTAGGAGATCCAATAGTGCCCTTTAGTTGCCAGGCTGGGGTTCTTTCAGCGCAATTTGACACTTTATTTCTGGATTGCATTCAGTGCTTTCATCAGTCTGTGGTCCTAGGAAAGTGCAATTTTGCATGCATTTGATCTCTTTGTCAGTTGTTATTTTGACATTTTCATTCCTCACAGTGTCATGAGTGTGGTCTTTCTGATAGTCAGGAAGAGGCCAAATGTCTCATTTTTTCTCTTTAGTCCCTCTGAATCAGAGGTGGTATTCAGCAGGT
>AZIM01003645.1:27814-38450 GCA_000516915.1 Ophiophagus hannah | reverse complement strand
GAAGAGCACAACTCCCAAACTCCCACACCTGACAGGATAACAATACTCAGTCAAAGACTGCTATCCAATTTCTTCAGGAAGAGAGACCCAGGAAAAATCATGGACAAAGAAGGGAAGGGCAGTCTTTAAAGATGGCTTTGAGTTTGGGGATTAAGTTTTGAGAATAAAAAGGCAAGTCTTCCATGGCGTAGACTCATCTAAGTTTAATGAGTGAATGTTGGGGGAAAAGGAGTAATGCTTTGGTAATATTTTGAAGTTGTGGCAGATGATTTCTCTAGCTTTTTTCATTTATCAGATGGAGAATTGATCAGGAACATGAGTATTTGCATATACTCATTCTCACCAAAAACACAGTGCCCAATATATTTGTCCCCTTCCCTTTCCTAGTGACCACACTTAAGCATTAGTAGTTTCTTCTTACGGGAAACAGATTGTGAGCAGGATTATTGTTTCAAACCAGTGTGATCTAGTAGTTGGCAGGAAATGGTGGCTGATGTTCTGTTGCTAATGGCAGCAGCACTCAGTTCGTCACCAGTCAGATAATTAATTTCATTTGTCAGCTAAGAATCACCTTCCATTTGTGGCCATGGATTGCCAATTCCTGTTTTAAGATAGAATGCAACTCTAGTCAAAGTAAAGGAAGATTCATACATCTAAAAAAGGGAAGAAAAACTTAATGCATTTATATTTCCTGGCATTTTTACTGTGTTTTACAGTCTACATGATTTGACCCTCTCCCAAATCCATTGAACAAAGACTGCTGGCCTTATTGCAATACATGTTAACTAATTGTTTTAATGTAAATTTAAGGTTCCAGTTTTCCAGGCTCACTTGATTTATTTCATGTTGAAAACTTATTGAAGCACAGCACTGCTTATATATTGGCTCATAATTAGTAAATTTTTTGTTCAAAAATTCCAACTGAAACTTATAATTTAATGTGAAAGGAGCTGGTGCAGTTCAAGAGCTCATGTCAGTTTAAGTCCCAATCAGGAATTTTAAATTGCTGCAATATTGTTGAACTAACACACAGTGAAGTTTCTTTGCTGATGAAGCAAGCTCGTTTCAAGTGGTTTCCACATCAAGGAGACAACTTGAGTTTGTGCCTACATTTGAAATTTATTTTTTTTATTGTTTCTTGTGCTGAGTCAAATGTTCTCTAAATTGATGTGTTCAGGAGGTTAAATCACCCAAAGAAAGGCCTAAATACCACCATGTTAGGCTCACAAACCTTTTTATCCGCCTTTCATTTCTTCAACTAGTATTAGGGTACAAATTGATTTCCTATTAGATTCATAATTCTACTTCTGTGTTATTAATTTTAGCACCCCTTGAAGTTTTCTGCCTCTTTTTAAAGTATCACTACAACCCATGGGAATATAAAGTTCTGTTTTTCAAAGCTAACAATTTTAGTTTTAATCACTACTAAACTTTCCTAAATATTATGGGAGTTATAAATGAAAACATAATTACTGAAATTGGAAAAGCAAGTGTGTGTGCACACATATACACACACCTCTACCATAAAATGAATGATCTGTTTTTACAAAGTCTGTTTTATTTTTCTATAAGCTTCTTTAGTGAGTCAAACTCTAATATAAGCTTTAGACCAGTTATTGGGGGAGGGGGGAGATTCAAAACAAATGATCAACTAAGGAAAGTATTATGGAAATGGTTTTTTTAGACTTAGAATAACTTTACTGCCACTTTGAATTTCATTGAATACAGTTCTGCAAGGGTAACCACCTCCAATATTCACTACATGAACATGACAAAATACATACATACATACATACATACATAATTATGCATATACCCACATATTTTATATGACACAGAGAAACAACACAGTCTAGTTCGGATGTATACATGTACATGGCAAGAAAAACTAATCTTGCAAGTTTACCAGACGGATGGCATAGGAAACAAAGCTGTTACAGAATCTGGTAGTCCTACTAGANATACTTTGAAACCTCCTCCCAGAGAGGAGCAATGGAAACAGACTGTAAGGTGGGTGTGTGGAGTCTCTAACAATGCTTTGAACTCTAAGCACATAGCACTTAGAAGCAGCATCCTGACTAACAGGAAGTGAGCTTCCTATAATCTTCTCAGCTATCCTTACTACTCTCTGTATGGACTTTCTGTCTGAGGCACTACTGACACCAAACCAAAGAGTGATGCAGTTTGTTAAAACACTCTCAATTGTGCCTCTGTAAAAAGTAGCTAGGACAGAAGGAGAAAGATGTGCTCTCCTCATCCGATGCAGGAAATGCAGGTGCTGGTTTGCACACTTCACTAAGGATGATATGCGGAGAGACCAGTTCAGACTGTTAGTCATCTGCACCCCAGATACTTAATACTGTTGACCACCTCTGCAGCTGCATCCTTGATACTAAGTGGAACACAACTATGCTGGCTCTTTCTAAAATCTACAATGATCTCCTTTGTTTTATTAACATTTAGAATCAGGTTACTTTTATTGCACCAGTCTACCAGAACCTTCACTTCTGTTCTATAAGCAACTTCACTGTCATCCCAGATAAGACCCACCATTGCCATGCCATCCATATATTTCACAATATGATTCGTAGCAGATTTGGCACAGCAGTCATGGGTCATCAAGGTGAACAGTAGTGGACTCAAGACACAGCCCTGTGGAAAACTTGTACTCAAGGAGATGGAGTTGGAAATTTTTCTTCCAACTCATACAAACTGGGGCTTATCAATAGGGAAATCCAGTACAGTAGAACCTCTGGTCACAACCATAATTTGTTCCTTAACTTTGGTCACAACCCGATTTGGTCATGACCCAAACCTTTAAACAAACATAGAGCAGCTAACTCCGAGGAGCCGAAAGTTTAAAGAAGCTGAACAAGCACATGAGAGAAAGGGTATGGAGAGGAAAAGTTACAGCTGAGCATTACTTAAAACCAAACCCTGGAAAAGGTTTGGCTCATAACTCTGGGAAGAGGGAGAAGGCTCCCACCCAATTACCTCCAGCTAAGTTTGCTTTCTGCACCTCACAAGGGTCCTTACCACCGTGCCTGGCTGGTTCCGCCAATTTGCACAGCCCCCTGCCCATCCAGCCCTGAAAGTTGGCTCAGTCTCCTTTCCTGCTCTCCCCACCTCACTGAAGAGGAAATACTACATCTCCCAAGATGCTTTGCGGGTCTCTCCCTGGGGTTCTGGATACTGCTCTGACTGCTGACATGTGAAGATAAACCGAGAGTGCCTGAGGCACCCAAGGCGGCAAGAGTGGTTGTGAAGAAGTGCCTAGCCAGCCTTTTCTCCAAGCCCGGCAAGCAAGAGGCATAAGGCAGGAGTGAGCGAGCGAGCCGAAGTGGCGATCAGAAGGAGAAGGAGGAGGAGGCAGGTGACCAGTGGGGCAGAGGAGCAAAATCCCCAGGCCAGCACAGCAGCAGCAGCTGAGCAGCAGCGTGAGCCAAGGGTCTGCTTTTCCTCCCCCCCCCACCCACCCGCTTCTTCCTCTTCNCACCCGCTTCTTCCTCTTCATTTCCTTTTCCAGTAAACAAACAACAAAAAATTTGGTGCTTAAAAAAATGGCGCAGAAGGGGAAATAGGCCGCAGCCATGTTTGATTGCCACCTGAGTATGTGTTTGTGACCAGATTGAAATTTTTTTGAATTTTTTTCATCGGAACCCAATTTGGTCATGGTCAGAAGCATTCGTGACCAGAGGTTCTACTGTATCCAATTACTTAGAAGAGTATTAAAACCTAATAAGCCCAGTTTGTTCACCAAATGCTGAGGAATGATTGTGTTGAATGCTGAACTAAAATCATCAAACAGCATTCGCACATAAGTGTTCTTCTTCTCCAGGTGCTCCAAGCTAAGATGAAGCACCCAGGAAAGTGCATCATCTATAGAGCGGTTCTTCCAATAGACAAACTAATGAGTCAAATATAGGGGGAAGGCATGAGACCATATAGTCCTTTACCATCTCTCAAAGCACTTCATCATAATGGAAGTGAGTGCTGCTGATTGGTAATCATTGGCATGTGATTATAGTTGTTTTGGGTACTTAAGCTTGCAGTCTTAAAAAATGATGGAACCATGGCATGATGGTTTAGCATATTCATCTAATTTGCTAACAGAAGTATTTGAAAATATTCCCATCTTGAACATATGATAATTGAATTGCTTCTTGGCCTTTTGGCTAAGATCAAGTGTAGAATGGAAAGGATTCCATTTTGGACATCCATATTGCAGCAACCTAGCACTCTACCATAGAGAAGTGGCTCTATTGTAGTTATAGGTATGTGTAAAGTTGGATGCATTTGATGTGGTATTCAGATCTGTTCAAGGAGGGAAAAGTGGTTATTCTTCACTGAAAGGAATAAAAAGGACTTATTCCATTTCTTACTCTGGGTTGATTCATCCTTGGCAATCTCATTAAATGAAAATATTATTCTTAGTGTAGGACTTTGCATCATCAGAAAATATTCTTGGTGTTGGATTTCACATCATAACTCATTTAGAAAATTGATGTTTATTAGACTTTGAAGATATATTTGCAATAGATACTCTCCCCCCCCCCAAAAAAAAATAATTACAGTCTTATCATTCCATACATTTCCCATTGAACTCCTGAAATCATTATTGGCTTTCTCTAGGTATCTCCAAGGTAAAGATTTAGTTCAGCATTTTGACTTCTGGCTTTAAGTGATACTAACTTGAAAAGTACATGAAATTTAATTCCACGTTGTGAGGCTATAATGATCCATACAAAGTTTTTATTTCAAATTGTGCTCCTATTGAACAAAAATTTGATCACAGAAGACTGTATTTGTGTTCTATTACTTTATCCTATTATAAATAAACAGTGCATTTATTTTTCATTTAGCCCCATTCTCTGTTTCTCTCTCTCTCTCTTTCCCCCATTATTATTACCCCATCACAGCAAATGATCTTCAGATATTGAAATCAATTGTGGCAAACCTCTGTAAGATTTTGGTTGGCTTGGTTTGGTTTGTTTCAAATTAATGTTATTCTATTTTGAGTGTCATTCCTGAGAAATACACTCTGGATGTTATTATTTGCTTTGATCATAGTTACAGTGCTGGGAACCTGGAGAAAAAAAATGACTCTAAGTTAAAATTACTTTTTGTGTAATAGCTAGATCTTTTCTCTGAGTTAATGGGACTGATAATTTAGAGCTATGAAAGTAAGAGAATATGAGATTCTCAACAGTGCAGTCATCCTTGCATCTGTAATAGGTGTATGGATTATATTAACTTCCAAGGTTTTACTGAAATGAATGTGTCAGACGTGTTTTCCTATCTACTACAACAGCCAAAAATTCAAGTTTAGGGTATGTGTTGTATGCTACCTCATGTTGTTTTTTAAAGCAATTACGTCTTTTGCAACTGACCTGTTCCTACAATAGAACAATCTTTTTAGCCTAGTGGCTATGCCATTTTTCTAGTGACTCCTAGGACTAGAACAACAATGGTTGGTTGTATTGTTAAGTCATGAGGATAGCTGGGCCCAGGTTTTTTTATTCCCAGATTTCTCATTTTAGATGTGATTCGTGAATCCTTCAACAGAAAATAAGAGGGAAGGGTAGAGAGTTTTTAAGAACATTTTGCAAAAAAAAGAGAGGAAAGAGAGGGGGGAGGGAGAGAAAGAAAAGAAAGAAAGAAAAAAAAGGAAATAAAAAAGGAAAAAGAAAAGATGTAATAATGTTGCAAAGCATTGTTTGACCATTCTGGGTGTAAGCTATTCTGAATATATAATGTTGCTAAATATGTTCAGTATATCTACTTCAGCATGTATCTGTCTGTCTGTTTATAGGTTTATTTTAAGTTTAGGCACTGCCTAATTCCATACTGACTGGCTCACAATGAAACCAAAGAGATAGAAAGTACAAGATAAATAGGATTATAAAATACAAAATAAGAAAATAAAGAATAAGATGGTAGGATCTGCCGACAATACCTACACATGCAGACATATTTGAACAGGGACTCCAACTACCCTACACCAACTTCTGCAAAAAGACAACGGCATTTAAGTCTTTCTAAAATACCATCTCGATGGGAGCCACACTTCTGGAGGAACGTTGTTTTATTGATATACCTCTTAGAAGCTAGAAGTAGCCAAAGACCCACAAAAGTCTTGCATCATATGAATGTATGAATCTCAGACAAGATAGATTGTCTGAATTCTCTAACATTAATTTGAATGTGTGTCACCAGAAAATACTTAGTAACTGTATTTCAAAATAATATCTATTTTCTTTCCACTTCTGTGTTAATATTAATATTGTGCCTGCTAACATATTTATTTTAAATCAGTAATGGAACAATCTGTTTGACATGTCTTTACGATTGTCACATAAATATTGAATAGAATTCTATATTATTTGGACATCAAAATCACAAGACAATTATAATTACTTGTTTATTCATTTTAAATAAATACATCAATATATGGAGCAGATGGGGTGTAAAGAGAGGGGGGTAACCATTATTTCCATACCTTTCAAGAAGCTTTTAATGAAATGGGTGAAATGCAAGCCATTTTAATCACCAAGAACATTAAAATGGGTTTCCAGCAGGTATGTTAATGGAGACATACTGTAAAACCTTTCCCCTTCCACAAAACGTTTTCCTGTTTAATGATGTGAAAATGTGTTGTCTAAAAGGCTACATTTTGAAAGTTTTTAGCATGCTGCTTAAAGATAAGGTTTATGAAAGCATTAATTTCCCTAGCAATAAACATGCAGCTCTAAAATATTTATCAAGAGATTGCAATTAAGGGACACCCACAGAAGCATAAGACAGCAACTAATGAATTTAGACAATGCAGTGATAATGGAAGATTGGATAATATCCATTTCTGATTGCTGACAAACTTTGCTCAAGCAGTTACAAAGTTAAGGTTAGGATGGCATCCTATCCATCTGAGATTATATGTTGCCATAGGAACTAATGCAATATATGCTTGATCAGTTTAAAAAGAGCTATGAAACATTTTAATGTTATTCTTATAACAAAAATGCTGGATTTTAGCAAAAAAATGCCAGTTTTCTTGGTGTTTGACATCAAACGTACAGTCCTATGTGATACTCAGATTAGAGCAGGGGGGTGTCAAACTCATGACCCATGGTCCAGATACGTCACATGCTGGCCTCGCCCTCATCTGGTTTAGCAAGGGGGGGAAAAGTCCCGATATGTCACATGACGCTGCCGTGATGATGCGAGTTTGACACCCCTGGATTAGAGCATCGCTTAATTTAGTACTCACTGAGTTGCAACTCAGCTTGTTCCAAATAACTTAATCTTGAGATGAAAAAGTTGCATCATCATGTGCCTCCCAAATGAATTGGACAACAACTGTCATTCATCACAGTTCCATTAATAGCAAGGCATCCTGGTCCTAGGCATCAGACCCAGAGGTGGTATTCAGGAGGTTCTGACCAGTTCTGGAGAAACAGTAGCCAAAATTGTGAGTAGTTCGGAGAACCGGCAGATACCACCTCTGACTGGAGATTTTACAATCTCCTTCCCCTGCCACGCCTGCCAAGCCACGCTCACAAAACCAGTAGTAAAAAAAATTTGAATCCCACCACTGATCAGACCATGATACTACCATCATCAAGTTTCACAGCTGGGATGAGGTTCTTATTCTGGAATGCAATAGTTGCCTTTGCCAAAACAATGCTTGTCATTCAATCTACAAAGTTCTACTTAGGTCTCTTCCAATTGCTCCATCTTTACACAATCTGCCTGACGGGACTGGTGGAATCCAGACTCCATGATGAGCCTGGTGAGCATCAACAGCTGTTTTTCAAAGAAATCTCAATTATTTGAAACATACTTATGTTGTAAAGATCATATTTTGATAATGAACATCCAGAATTTTTAAAATAAGACAGGGCCTCTCATACTCACACCTAATTATCATACTGTTGATTGAAACATCTTACTCTAATTTCTTCTTCAAATGAACTGATAATCCTAGAGGTTTACATACTTTTAAAACATACAAATATGTTCTCTTTGTCTAGTTTTAAGACTTACGCAGAGAAAACCATGTTTAGATCATGTTTATGCAGAAATACAGATAAATTCAAAAGGATTCACCACCGTAATTGGAAACAACAAGAAGTGAACATATAGAAAGATCTATGATATGTCTGTCAGCTTTGGAAGCCGTATTAGAACCAGAATCTTCCACGCTACCACATTCTTACATGTGAGCATATGTAGTTAGACATAATAGCATTCTTCTTGTCGGTCAAGGTCATGTTGTTCCTGCACCTGGAAATAGTGTAGTTGAAGGGATGTCTCAGGTTGGGATGGAATGTGATTGGGCCATGTGATTGACTGATGGGTGCAGGGGTTTGGTTTGTCTTTTTGAATTACTGAGGGAAAACCCCAAACTCTCAGATTTGGGTTTTCCCCAGGTGTGCCAGTATAATAAAAGGAACTTTGGAGAAAATGCCTGTCTCGGAGTTTTTGGTTGGAGCTGGGTTTTTCTGAAACGCTGACAATGTCATTATTCAGATTTTTTTCAGATATCAAAGAATCACTCCATAACAGCTGGTTTTTACATCTAGGATTTAGTTAATTTAGAGAAAACAGCTTATCTTACGTAATAGGAAAAATGTGTGCAACTGTGAGTGTACAATGCTACACACACATGGACACGGACGGATGGACGGACGGACGGACAGATGGATGAATGAATGAATGAATGAATGAATGAATGAATGAATGAATGAATGCAAAATGGTGCCTTCAAGCAGATAGTTCAGAGGTTCAAAAGGAGATATTAAATAAAACATCAACATCGTTGCAGGCTTTGAAAACGATCATGGAATCCCATTCTATTTGCTGTATGGTAGCAGCCAATATGAAGAATGCTGGGCTTGTATATAATTACATAATATAACTACAACTAACTGTGCCCACTTTTTTTTTTAATTTACCAAGCTCAAGCATTTTTTCTCTCTCAAATTACAAATGCTATATTTATTTAACCAATGAAGGATAATGTTTGTGTAATTTTAAGTACAGGAATATTTTATCTAAAGCATGCATCTTTATTGTTGTTTTTCTTGGGTCCAATGAATTTAGATATTGGGTACAGTCAAAAAGTTCTTAAAAGCTGACTGAAGGGCTACTGAAAGTTAGTTTCAAATAATGCCATAGTGGAAGCTGGTGAATACTTGGGGTTGGGATTTTTTTCTTTACTTCATTTTTTAATGAAATGAATTACATAACGTACAAAATCACAATAGATACAATCCTAAACCTCAGTAATAATTAGTAATCTAATAAATTTTAGTATATAGTTATTAGTAAAAGACTTTTAGAATCTAGATCTGCAGAATGATTTAAGTGAAATGAATAGCTTTTATTATTCACATGTGCAAAATTACCTTTCTCTGAGTTTCATTTGGGAAAGAAAATTTCTGGAGTAATGGCAGAAATGTGCATATAAGAATGATTAGAAAGTTAGATTGGACTAGAGATTATTAATTACTTAGAAATTTAGACACATAAACTGTCTCTATGAAGTGCTTCCAGCACTAAATTATGTAAAGTTATAGCTGAAGACATTAACATAGAACAATTTTTTTCACTGCTTCTATTTTCCTCATACAGGTGGTCACATGAAATTCCACAAACACCATTATATTGCCATGCTTCAGATGAGTTACCTGTGCTTCTGAGCATCATTGATAGATATTACCTATGAAAGTAAAATACATTAGTTGGGTATAAAATGGTCTTGAGGTTATAATGGTTTGTTAATTTCTCACAGCAAAGACTGTTCTCATTTAATATTTTGACAGAAACTTTATGCTTGTTGAAGACCTCATTCCTCATTATGATAACGGTCCATGTCTCGTTTAAAAAAATGGTGTGACAAAAAAATGGTGTGTGTGTGTGTGTCTGTGTGTGTGTGTGTGTGTGTATGACATAAATGGTAATGTGTTTTTATGGAATTAATCTTCATTACCAGCATAAGGTCTTAACCTTTGTGAGTAAATAGCACTTGACCATGTTGCTGCTACTTCTCTTAGCCAAAAACATCATTGTGCTTTCTAAAAGCGATTCTTCTTTTTTTTTTTTGTCTTCGTAATTTAGAAACAGATACCAATGGTTATTTTGTTTGTTCAAGGATTACAGACAGAACCTTCCTGTAACATCCCCATGCATTCATTAGAGTCCTAAGGGGCTCATTAGGAAAAGCATTCATTATACGCTAGCACATTGCACACAGAGACACCTTTTTTTGCTTGAAGATAATACACTTTGCATGTCCAAAATAGGACTGTAGACCTGTTGAGTTTGCTTGAGATAAATAATACTAGAAAACTACTGAAAGTTAAGAGTCAAAATCTAACCAGTTTCCTTAGATAAAATCTGAGCTGAAGTCAGTTACTTCACATTGCACAGAAAATGGAGGTGTCCGTGAGAATGCTAAGCTAGATCATTCTCCCTGAGAATTCTCCATATGAGCACTTGGAGAGGTGGATGCCCCGTGGTTTCAGTTACATGAAGTGAACTCTGTCCTATTCTCTCGGCCAGGGGTGGGTTTCTACCGGTTCTGTCCGGTTCTGTAGAACCGATAGTTGTGAAGAGCAGCAGACATAGAACCGGT
>AZIM01003642.1:89927-105108 GCA_000516915.1 Ophiophagus hannah | reverse complement strand
GAGTCTATGGAGAAGGGCGGCATATAAATGTGAATTTTTTAAAAAAATTGTTTAGAAGAGCCATTAAGAGCTCTTCACTCAGTCATCTGCAAGGTATGCTTGCCACCTTTTAAAAAGTTTTATTGTAATTTGATTGTGAACTGCTGAGTGTTTTGGGAATCAGAGGGTATGCAAATTTAATAAATAAAAATAAGGCTTTCCTATCATCTCTTGACACTATTGGTCACATTAGCTATATATTGCCATTAGGATCATAAGTAGCATAGTTGAATTCCAATGGTGGACATGATCAGATAATGCTTTATGTTGTTTTTTGAAATCATTTGAATGTACTCTGGCATACATTATATAAACTGGGTATTTTATACTTTTGTAAACATTTATGCTTCAGTTATCTGATAAAACAGATGACCATCCTTAAAGTCAAATAAGATATTGTCTCCATCATAGTAAATGTTTTTTAAAGAATACTTTCTTATCTTCAATCATGATCATTATAAGCCTGATCTGACCTGAACTTTGAGAGGCACTGTGGTGAAATTGGGAAATTCATGGAAGATATATTACATAAAAATAGTCAGGAGATATAAGCTCTTGGTAACTTATCTTTTAAATAACAACACAGATAGGAGGAAACCTAGGAAGAAACGTTTCAAATTATTCAAGGAGATACCACCTTAATGAGCTGGCTAATATGAGTGAAGATTAATAATTCACTTTCTCTTTTCAAGACTGTATTCAGGATATCTCTAAGTCTATAGTTTCTAAGTCTTGAACTTGTCCAGCTGTGTGGGGCTTTATAAATACAGTATATAAACTTTACAGAAAACCTATAATATGCGATGTAATAAATAATCAATCAAAATGTTCAATTTCTATGGAACACCAAAAAGTGGGACACCTTAAGGGCTGTGCATAAACAGGTGGACCTTGTATCCAACTTCTATCTCAAAATATTTTTAGCCTAAATATTTATGCAAACCGAGAATAGGTGTTTTTGAAAGCATGTTTCTATATGTGTCTTTGTCACAATTTCAGAATCTTAAAACAAAACTATTTTGCAACCAGTATACAAGTGGTTTGTGTACTAATGCAGAAATTCAGAGATACAACACTTAATTCCAAAATGAATCCTCTTATTTTAAATTGAAAATAAACAAACGTAAAATTAACTTAATTATTTGAAGCAGTTTTTGGGGTAGAAGCTTTTATTTCAAAACCTGTCAACAATAACCAACTCCCATTAAAACATTTGGGCAACAAAATAATGGTTTTGTTACTTTCTAACAAAATAAACAGTTAATGTAATTTAATGTATTTACTAGTGTTATTGTATATATATAAACATAGGCTGATTATCACAATAAAAGTTCCTCACAGTTAAAAGTACTATATATTTGCTTTAAGCAACACAGAATTCAAATATGTATCAAGGACATGTGTGTTTAGCAAACTGTTTTCCAAATTTAAAAAAATGAAGTGTTTCTCACCATTAGTTACATGTTTAATTCTTATTCCAAGAATACATCAATGAACATGCAGCATTAATAGCCATAATCCCTGTTTATATGTTAACTCATGCAGAGTTAAGAGTTATTCTTCTGGTAGTACTGTTTTAAGGAAACTAGAGAAAGTTGGGATAAGAATAGGGAAATAATTGATAAGCCTCCACCATTATCTTGAGTTTACTTAATGTCTCCAGGATGTTTTCGCCTTGACATGAAAATCAATTCTAAACATTTCTTTCTACTCCCACTTCACTTTCTTAAAGTGAAAACTAAGCTAGCAAAGTCTTAAAGTTTTGAAGTTGTTTAAAGAAGTTGCTTTTTCCTTTTATCTTTAAGTCTTTAACTTTTTCCACTTACAGTCACATTAATACAACATTCAAAGCTGTTTTTAAAACCTAAGTATTATTTTTTTTTGTCAAAAGGAAGAGGTAATCTATAGCTCTTAATAGTAGTGAAATAATACAAGGCAAAGAGTCTATAACCACCAACCTACCAGATAAAAGTAGTGAGGGGACAAATGTTAAACTCAAATATTTATGAACAAATGTTATCTGCACTCTTAATTCTTTAGATGGTTCTGGAAATCTTAACAAATTGCCTGTTTCCTTTTAACTGAAATATTGCTATCAACTTTTTGTACATTATCTCTTAATAGAAACAATGTCAGTATTATTAATATGAATAATTAGGTTAAAATAAAGAAAAATTAAGATGAGAGAAGACTACCTAGTCTTGGAAGAATCATTCTCCCAAAGAATCATTCTGCTTCTTTAACAAGTTGGAAGAGCACCAATATCATCAGGTATTTCTGTAAAGAAGTTAGACCATCTGTAGTGTGAAAGAAATGCAATTAAACATGCCAAAGCCCACAGAACTAACTCAAGGAAATGTTTCATAAAGATAGTTTTTTAAGACAAATAATCCCAACTATTCTGGAATAAATTCTTAGCATAAAGGCAATTAAAAATGACTTATCAAGTACAAAGCAATGCAAAATAGAAGTGAATTACTTTTTTTACTTTTATAGTATTGTAAATGGGTGACAAAAATAAAAATATTAATATATCAGTTGATCATACTGTGCAACAGACAACAGAATGCTTAATGATAAACTTCATTAATTCAAAACCTGTTTTTTTTAAACTAAAGTACAGAAGGCTTTTCTGGTACCAATTATCAAAAGATGTCTTTGTCAAAGTCATAGTAATTTTATTTTTTGCCATGGTCTTTCTCAGATTCCAGAAGTGCAGATTGAATTCCTAATTTCTTAAGCTCTTCCACTAGGTCTCCACTTTGATGCATCTGAAGTAGTATGTCGCAACCTCCCACAAATTCACCATTGAGGTAGACTTGAGGAATAGTAGGCCAGTTGGAATAATTTTTAATTCCTAAATCAAAAAGTAAAAGGAAGTTAAATAACATATTTCCTAACATATGAAGCAATGTAGAACAGGGCTTCTGGAAGTCTAGACAAAAGAAGAACGTTAGAGAATATTGCTGACACACCATCTATCTTGCTCACCTTTGTAGAGAAACACTTATATTACTCTTGTCTGTCCTACTCCTTTTCTGATGTATAGAACTATTTTGCTATTTTGTCGAGTATTAATTGCTCTGATAGGTTTCTGTATACTGTAACATAAACCAACTTGAAGCTTCTAGGTGTGAAGCTTATGGTACCCACTGGAGCTACAAAATTTATCACCATGTACTTATTAAAAATGTTGCAAAGGGAATAGTTTCAGATTAGAATGGGAGCAGCAAAGGGAAAGAATACAGAGTTGACATTAATGTATATATAAAACAAAGCATTTGTGACTCTAATAGTGAACAAATATGTAGGAAAACAAAAAGAGATCTCCATGTTTAGCATAAGAATGCCCACTTTTATCCCCTTTGGTTATTATATTTTTGTATAATTTACATAATTTCACAAAACAATTAGTACATTTTTCACTAGTTATATTGAAAGATGGCAGTATAAAGTGGCTAAACCAGTTAGATAGCTAATTACAATTGAACAAAGGTGTACCCATTCCAACCAGCTACATTATACACTAACAATCATTTTGTATTTAGCATTTGTTTAATATTCAGACTCAAGAAATTCTAAAACTGGGAATGCATATGAAAAATCTAGATTTTAAATAGTAATATACAAATGGGAAGATTAATAAAATATTGCACTGTATTTCTCTTTCCCCAAAAAATATTCTTATTTTATATTCCACAAACTATTTCTTTCAAGCACTTGTTCCTTGTATAATCTCTCTCCATTTTTAAAAAACCAATACAATACCCATTTGCCTTATTTACTGGTGTGTAAACTTATTGATATTCATAATGAACTTAATTTTAGAAATAATATGTGGCTTTCAATTAAAATTACAGCTGAGTTAATTTGTCAAAGAACTACAGAATTATTTAAAGAATCATGATGTGTAAAAACTTTTTCAAAAATCTACTATATCTTAAAATTAAGCCTAAGTTTTTACATTAAATATTTTGAAATATTTCAATATTATGGTACCCAGTGGAGCTATAAAATTTATCACCATGTACTAATTAAAAAATGTTGCAAAGGGAGTGGTTTTTGTCACTGAAGGCTCTGCTGAAGCCTTCACTTCTATTTGCTGATCTATTTTCATCCAAATACTTATCTCTTTCTAACAGATCCTGAGTAGTTCAGAGTATGGTGTAGCTTGTTATGCATATATGGCATAATTTTTCTCACTTCACAAAGCATAAGTCAAGATGGCATTCTTAACTATAAATGTCTTAAGTATGGTACTATTCCATAGGTTCACAAATCAATTATGAAAATATTGCAGTATAACTTTAATACTTAGCTACCATAAAGATTATGTGTGTGTGTTTGTACATACATATATAGCACATACAATGTATATGTGTATGTGTGTGACTGGATATTAGGGAAAAAAAACAGAGAGGAGAAAACAAACAAGGAAGAATTCTTTGATACACATAAGCAAAAACAAAAGCATATTTTAGTTAGCATGGGGCAGATTGGATTTTAGGTTTCAAATTTATTAATGTAAGCCTGAATTATATACATGAAGCAATCTTTATAATTTTATGAAAATGAAGGAAATGCCTTAAATCATTTGCAGATTTGGATCTCGTTTAGTTTCTAAAGTATCTTCTGGAAGAATTCCATCTTCAGGCAAGTAAATTTGGGAATGGTCAAGGGAGTCATGTGAAGCCAATCATTCCAATGTGAATTATAAAGCAATGATTCAATATTTCCCCCCCTAAACAGGGGACCATAGCTATTTTTTCCAACAAGGTCAGGCCAATTCAAATTGGCAAATATGGTACTCAAGGTAGCATAGTGAAAAATCATAAAGAACATTTTAAAATTTACACATTTTAAATTGGGCTTGGCAGCTTATAGAAACCTTATGTAGAGGTGTATAAAATATAACTGGTAAAATATGCTCCAGATAGTAAAGAAGGACTCTCAAGTTGCAGACCTACTCTTTCATAGATAGCGTGTCACATCAAATCACCACTGGAATTGCTTGAGCAACCTGATAGAGTTATCTGTCTTGCTAGGCTTCAGTGTTAATATATTCTCTCCCACTCAAACAAACCCTCACTCTCTTTAGAAAGCAAGGAAATACCTTAACAATCTCCCCAGGACAGTAGCATTGACAATGTGCCAGTGCAATATGAGATGGCACTTGTTCTATCCTGCTTGATCCTGAATAAAAAAATTGAGAGAGACCAAAATTTAAGAAAGATCAAAATTGAACATAACATACACTTTCTGAGTCCTTATTTAGTAAGCCAAATTGCATGGATGATATTTTGTTTTTATTATTCTATTTTCTGAATGAGTGTGTCAGATACAAAGGAGAACAAAGATGATTGTTTTAATCAGGCATCAAAGTGTCAAGACCACAAGCTGCCTAGAAATCTCCGTATGTTAAACTTAAGCACCAAAAATGTGGACTACATCTGTAGTAGCAATGCCTTTACCTAGTAGTAGTCTGCATTTTTCTTCTCAGATAGCCCTAGTCCTGGTGAAGGCAAGCAAACGGAGCACAAATGAGCATGTTTCCTTGTGAAGACAGGCGGGCCAACTGAACAGAGACTATTGCCAACTGAACAGGTGCCATTGTCTACCCACCCACCCCTCCTTCCCCTCATGGTTAAGTCTTATCATTCTTGGTGTGGCCAGCAAGAATAAGCGTCGCCTGTCCAGTCATCAAGTCCAATTTGCTTCTTTAGGTAACTGAAGAAAAGCAAAAGATCGGACCGGAGACAAAAGCAATAATCGGATCGCTCTGGAGGAAAATAAAAGGTATGCATAAAACCTAAAAACCATAGAAACTATGAACGAAATGCAGGTGGGGGCGGCTAAAAAAAGGGGCTGCCAATGGCTGAATACATCTAGAGCTCTGTGGGGCCCAGTCAGTTGAAGAGAATACCTTGCCGGAGGTCGGGATCCTGGAGGACGTCGTAGGCACGATAATCATTAACACCATGAAGACGCAGAATCTGCACCACCGCGTTACTGAAGCCGCACTGGGGCTGGGCCGGGCTCCCCTTCATGAACACCACCACCGGATGTGCGCGCACCAGTCGCTCCACCGCCTCCTTCGACCCACTGCCCTCGCCACTGGAGCTCGGTCCCCCCTGACTCAGCTGCTGCACAAAATATCCCGAGGGTCGTGAGCGTCCCGCCAGCCGCAAGNNNGGTCGTGAGCGTCCCGCCAGCCGCAAGGCTGCGGGTAACCGGCAAAGGGACCCAATCATGACTACCACAGTGGCCGCCTCGACTTTGCAGAAACGTCTTCCTTTGGAGCGACCTTCCACGCTTGGGGCCACCCAGGAGCACTGATTGGGGCAATTGGTCCCTCCCGCTTGCCGAAGTAGTTCTATGAAAGGTAGAAGCTGATATCAATCACTTTCAAGATATTGGCAGAAGCTGTGAAAGGCTGCCTTGTACTTTAGTCCTGCGCGGCGGACCAATCCGGCGGAACCAAATTACACTTCTACATTGCGATTAGCTAAACTCGAGATCCAATTGCAGCGCTCTGGGTCGGGCCTTTAAAACTCTCTACTGTAAAAGCATCGTTGCGTTTTTTCGACTGCGAAGAATCTAGCGCCTGGGTCTTTTTTGGCTTGTGGAGTAAGTAAGCAAGGAGATAGAGCGAGTTAGGATCTTGAAATGTGAAGCTGAAAGAACATTTTTTGAAATTCTGTTCAAAGGAAGAATGATAAGGAGGCATTTTCTTTTGCATGCCGGGCAGATCTTGAACTAACAGAAAGGTAGCGTGCATTAAGATGAATCGTAATTGTCTGTGTAAGATCAAGGACAACTTGAATTGTGATACTGTAACTCAGCGTTACTCTTTATTGCAGTTCTTGGGGAGGGGAGGATGGAAGTGAGNGACGGGGATTAACCAACGGACTCTAGCTCCCAATTCCCAGGTTTCAATTGATGGCTTACCTAATGGTTATGATCAAATTTCCAGCTTCAAAGTACCGGATTATATCAAGTTAAAGCAGGAGGACTATATATTTCTTCTGTTGTGGAACTGTGATTAATTTTCAATTTAATAGCTATGTATATAGCAAGTATGGCGACCCAGTTGGCAAAAGAAAGGACAGTATTGGTTGGAAACATGAGGAAGAGGCCTTCATCTTGCAGTGGATAGACAATGGCTAAAATGATGATAATGATATAGACATCTATCAGGGAGAGGGCACATGCCACATGATACAAACTCAGTTCTTTAGCACTTGTGTAAACTTCACTAAAGTGCAAAAGGGCAGAGTCACAATTTTGCAGAGTCCATCTAATCATACATACTAGCATCATTAAGCCAGTCTTATAGTTTAAATGCTGTTTTTGCCTTCAGTATGTATCCAGATGGGCTTGCTGAGTTTGTTATCAGTATTTTACCCTGCAGGACAATTAACACATTTTGGCCTGATTCTGCATGGTACAATTACTCTATCATCTTATCTCAAGGCTAAACATACCATGCTGGAGCAGATACCCACAAAGACAGTAAAGTTTTGTTGGGAAAAAATTCAAGGGTCACATGTTATTTGTTTAGAATTCATAATACCAGAGTTACTGGGGTTATTAAATTCCTATGATTTCAGAATGCATATATTAATGTGACCTAAATATGTATTTACCTTTTGATGATATGTTATATTCCAGTTTATGTTAAATTTAAAAAGAAAATAATTAAGTGAATTATTTCCAAGCTAGTTATATGTCATCTAAATCCTCAAATTATATATTTTTCTTTTATGGCACACATATTAAATTTAAAAAAAAACAATTAGTACAATGAGCATAACATGATTACAATGAACTTAGACACTGCTACACTACCACTGAAAGATGGTGTTAGGACTTACTTATACTGGAATTATCAATGAGATAGTGGATTGAAAAAAGTGGGATAATTAAATTCTGTGTTCTAAAGAAAAATACAGGTATTTGCTTTATTAATACTAATGAAAATATCAGAGTTGAAATTGATACACTTGGGATCAGTGTCTACAATAACTGGTAAATCTGAAGAAATAAGTATTATCCATAGTATGTAGTCCTCAACTTACAATCACAACTGAGCTAAAATTTCTATTGTTAAGTGAAACATTAACAATAAGTTAAGTTAATTTTGTGCCATTTTACTACTTTTTTGCCACAATTAAGTGATTTGCTGCAGCTTAGTTAAGTAAATCTGGCTTTCCCCCATTGACTTTGCTTGTTAAAATGTTACAAAAAGTGATCACATGATCCTGAGACACAGCAAATGTCATATATATGAGCCAGTTGCCAAGCATCTGAATTTTTATCACATGAACATGGGGATGCTGCAAAATTAACTATGAAAAATGGTCATAAGTCACATTTTTCTGTGCTGTTATAACTTTGGATGTCACTAAACGAACTGTTGAGGATTACCTGTATTTAAATGGCAACATTAGTTCAGGAGTGGGACTTATTTCAATAATTATTGCTGCTGAGAATGCAAGTAAAGAAAAATTAGACTCATAGATTGATATTGAGAACAAGAATCCTAGCAGGATTTTTTGTATAAAAAATGTTTGTTCAAATTCCAAGCATAATAATTTGCCCCAAATTCTAAAAAGTTAACTAGTGATCTACAAGAAAAACTAGATTTTTGTGAAACATTCAAGATTTTATCTTTTATGGTCTAAGATTTTGTAGGTAAGGGCATATTTCATCAGCAATTTTAGAACTTGATACAATTAATTTGTTGGTTCTCTTTAAGTCTGCAGCCCTGAAATTGCCCTTAGTTGACTTGTACTCTGGGCATATTGGGTTTGCAAAGAATATACAACTGAGGAAGCCGAGGCAGGACTGTAAAAAAAGCAGCAGCAGCTCCTTGTGCAATATTCCTCTGACATATTTTACACTGTTACCACGGAGATGATGATTGTCCTTGTATCATTATCCATCTGTCAGCAGTAAGAGTAAATTTGCAGTGTGATATTGTTCAGCAAATGAAGAATTTCTACTGAATACTTTTAACTGCTATATTTATTTATATTGTTTAAAACCAAGTAATGCATCTCATTATATTCCAAATATATTTTAAAAATGTAAATTGTTTTGGTAAAAATGTAAACAATTGTTTTGGTGTGCTTTTGTTTTCAGATTGGAAGATTTAATTGAAGATTGTATCTCAAGAACTTGCTTAATATTTAAGTATCCTGCCTCACACTTTTAGATCTTCTCTTTTTTAATTTTGAAAATTTAACAACACAGAAGAGGGAAATGATAGTAAGATATATTCTACTATGTATCTTAAATAATTTATATCAAGTGGATGCTGTGCTTAGAATCTACTTATCCATATACTAAAGAAACTATTGACTTACTCAAAGTATTGTTGCATACAATATGGATCAAACAAGAAATTGCTAATAACAGTATTTCCCATAAAAGCTACTAGCTGGATTCTAACCATTTAACTGGATTTAATTTTAAATGGTATTATAATTAGTATCTTGAATGCCTTCAAGATCATGGATCGTCTGGTTTAATGTTATCTTTTGCATGGATTGTTGCAATATTAATATACATTACATTGCATGATTATGATAATGTTTTATTCAATGAGATTGTTGGTCAAAATGTTCTATGATTGTCTTAGAATAGATGTAGAAAGGTAGTCTCAGAAATTTTGACTAGACAATGGTAAATGTATCTCATTTCACTTGCATTAAAAACAGGTTTGTCATGGCTGAAATAAAACAAATCTAACATACTGAATTATTTTCTCTTTGGGAATGACTGGGATTAATATGAATAGAGGCCCTAATATAGTAAGATGTCCATTAAAAAATTGTTGAGCCTTAATTCAGATCCTATGCCCTAAACAACTGAGTTTGGGTTTTTTCCCATTTCTGAAGTAGTTCTTTTTTAAATTTACAATTTTAATATTAAAACAGACAAAATATTATTATCCAAAACCAGAAAGTTTCTAATTGCAAATTCTGTAAACATTCCCATGATCATGTTAATGAATGCATAATTTTATCTTCAGGTTTTGAATTTCAAGCAAAATTACATACTGATGTTTAAGGGGTATATTTTTGAAAGAAAGAGGATATAAAAATCCTGTATTAACAATCACAACTGAACTGGTTCCATAGTTATACAATAACTTACGCCCATATATGTTTGGTCCCATATAATTAAAAGAGTCAGTCATATAGAAAATTAAGGCCAAAGAATACAAATTAAAGAAACTCTGCATTATTTTTTAACATTGCACTCCAGGTGATATGAATACCTTAGTTCATTAGTGCATATAATGATTTTATATTATACATTGTCAAAAGGTTTCAGAGATTTTAAATGATGGTATTTGCTTTATCGGACAGATGGCTGTTGTTAAGAAGCTAAAATAAATGTAAATGTCCTTTTTATTTATTGGTGTATTTTAATTGTATAAAAGGAATTGTCCAAACCACCAAGACAATACAGCATTTAAATGTCACATGACTGATACATAAAATTAAGCCTGTATTAGCTTTACTGTAGTTTGAATAAAGCATACAATTGACTGAATTCACAGAACACACAAAGATAAAATATACTATGTGTAGGCACCATATGTGGACTATCAATGAAATCAATTTTTTGTATCATGATTTGAAAATAAAACATCTGCAAAGCAATAGCAAGCAGCACCAAATTTAGAAAATTGGATTATTTTTCCTAGAAAAATTAAACATTACATTGACATATTAACTGTACTCTTACAAAAAGTGAGATGAAATCCACAGAAGTAGAAATGTGACAGAACTAATAATAAAAATAAAATTTTAAACATGGGGAAAATTTTGTTCATTTTTATATATCTATTCCTACAGGTGGCAAATCAGAATGATTGAAAGAACAATATGTTATTTGTTCTAAACTTACCTTGTTAATGTAAAATGCCAAGCCACAGATGGATGAATTATAGAAAAGCACTAATATGAGCATGGTTTATAATCCATAACTAAATAAAGCAGAAGAAAAGCCATTATAAAATATGTTGTGTTTAGTCTTACAAGAAAACAAAAACAAATCAATTTAGGGACATTTTTTTATTATGGGCATAAAATTCCAACAGCAGAGAAGTATTTTAATAAAAGAAAATTAGATATCAGCCCAAAGATCCTCCAAGGAACTATTTAAGAATATGAGTAATAACACTGTATAGAAAATTAAAAGAAAATTGTAAAAGAAAATTATTCCTTAGTGACTTAATAACTTTTATTCCACATAAGCAGGTCTTGTAAAATATTCTAGGAACAATAAATTCATAAAGTAGAAGGAAAATAATTGGATATTGAAAAAGCAGAGTGGAATTTGGATTTTATTAAGTTGCTCAAATAACTAGCAATTCCTTTGTAGATACTATTAAGACCTCATTTAAAAATGGAGGTAAATGTAAATTAAGCCAAAAAGAGCCATACTGTGATGTATTGTTTACTGCAATATATATGAAGCCACCAATATTAAATTCTTTGTGCCTGCAAAATCTATGTACCCCTATATAATTGTACTACTATCCTTATCCATTTTCAGAGATACTGTAAAGATTACCTTCCATAAAAAATATGATCCTATATAGTTTAACTTTTTGTCAGCGGAGTGTGAAAGAGTGAGTGAAAGCAGAGTTCCTGAATTCTTGTATCAGCTTCTATAACTGATTATTCTTCATTCATAAATTGGACTTCTGCGCTAGCATATTTTTCCTCTATACTGAATAGTAGAATTAGACCAAAGGGAAAATTGTTACAGCTGTCAGATTTGTATAGAATGCAAATCAGTTAATTCAAAATTGTGTATGTTGGATAGTTGGGTGTTCAAGGAGTCCTCTACAGTGTTGGTGCAACTGAAGCTCCTTCTTTAAGCACTTGGGCAACCACAATTTTGCAACAATAATTATGAAAGTAATCTGTGCATACATAACCACATCATTTAATGAGCAGTCCTGACAGAATATTGTCACTGTGAGCACTTACACATGCAGACAATTTGGGAAAGCCTTCAAAGTTTCAGCTTCAAGCCTAGGCATTATCTCTTTTAAAGAGGATCATGCTGCTGGAACCAGTATAATATAGCTGCAATAGACACCTATGCATCTTTTCAGGAAAAAATGAAATTCAACTAACTGCTGGAGATACGTTCTCAATGGTAATCTTAAGACTTGATAACTCCTTTTTTAGCAAGGAAGTATTTTGCATACTTAGTTTTAGAGCACTCAGTTGTTTTAAATTACATATTTATGAATTACATATTAAAACTGGAACCCTAGAAGTAAAAGCAAATGGACATTGGTTGCATATTGTTATAGTAACAAGAATGTTACTACAGGTAGCCCTCAACTTGCAATCAGTCACATAGTAACTGTTTGAAGGGAATTTCCCCAATAAGACCTAATTCTGACTACCACCACCACACCCACTTTGTGGTCATATGATATTTTGCATAGTCGACAACTGGCCTGCATTTGTTTGTACCATCCTACAGTCACATGACTGCAATTAATATTTTGCTTAAAAACTGGTTCACTTAATACCACATCATTTACTTAATAATTGAGGATGCTCTTAACAACCATGGAGATTCACTTAACAACCACTGCAAAAAATGTTCATAAAATCTGGTTGATTATGTGATGATTGTTTTATGACCAATATGTGGGCAGCTCTAGGATTATCTGTATAAGAGTAAAAGATGCTATTCTCTATCAGCTCTACAACAATCAGAACTTTTTTCATTTTTAAACAATCATTCCATCCCTGAGAGGTCTTGACTGGAAAATTACTAAGAAATCTGATCTCTGAATGTTTAATTTTATAATTACATAATTAGATAAAATAGAAACTAATATATAATAAATAAATATATTTTGTAAGATGGATTGAGTAGCCTGTGAAGAGATGGTCCTTTTTTCTTTTCCTGATCAAGAAAAAAAGTACCTGATATGAAATATAAACCTGGAGCATGGATTATATTGAACGGTAAACATTCTTCCTTAATCTCATATTTATTATTTTCTTAAATCATGGTTGGACCTGCCGGCTGAGGATAAGTTTGAACAATTAATTTCCCCTTCTGGCACCAAGTCCTGCTATGCTGCCTTATTATTGTGGTAGGGTATTCCTGGAAGAGATGAACAAAGAACAATGGGAGTGTATGCCAAGAATATATACTCTCAGCAAGATCATCCAAGATCATTCCAGATGCCAGAAAAAGCAAGGATTTTTATTCAGAAGCAGCGGTATAGGAGGATGCTGAAGGCAGATGAAAACGTTAGAACAGAAAGGACCTTGGAGGTCTTCTGTTCAGGCAGGAAACCCTATGCCGTTTCAGACAAATGTCTACTCCTGATTCAACAGTCCATCTGTATTTAAAAGACAAAGGCCACTCTTGAAAACAGCAAAGTCCACATTTTGGACAGAGAGGACTTGGTTTGAAAGGGGGTCAAAAAGGCCATCTATGTTAAAATTGAACAGCTCTCTCTCTACAAAGGGGGAGGGATACAACATCATCTATCTTCAATCTACAAATAGTTCTTTCAACAGTTCCAAGAATGCTCTACACCCATTTGCACCATTCAGATAAATTTCCAGATGAGAAGCAAACGTCTTCAAAGAAAAACCAGAAAGTCCAGTTGCCTCTTAAAAAAGCATCTTTGGGACAATCATGACCTGGATGACTGAGAATCTCCATAGACATCTGCAAATTTGAGGAGTTCCCCATCTATCCCCTCGTCCAAATCATTGATGAAGATGTTGAAGAGTGCTAGGCCTAAAACAGAGTCTTGGGGTACCCAACTGCATACTTCCTTCCATGTAGATGTAGTTTCATTTAGGACTATACATTGAGTGCGGTTGATCAGCCAGTTACAAATCCATCAAGTGGTGATGCTGTCTAACCCATATTTTTCTATCTTATCAAGTACAGGTAGTCCCTGAGTTATGACAGTTCACTTAGCAACCATTCAAACTTACGACCTACCCCTCACCCCAAACTTATGACCTACCCTCGATTCCCGAAGTTACGAATGTTTCAGCATTACAGCCATCATTCACACTTACAAATGACAGCATAAACACTGCAATATTTGTCTGCCTATTTCCTGCCCCCCCTGGCTGGGTCTCCACAGCCATTGGGCCTTGCAACAATCTAGCAAGCTGTCGGTTCCTTTTCCTGAATTTGCAGAAAACAGGCCTAAAATAGTGAGAAACCACACAAGATCAGTAGCACAAAATCTTGTGCTATTGATCTTGCGTGATCTCGCACTACAGTACTTTAGGCCTATGTTCTCTACAAACTGAGGCCTACACAAGATCTGCTGTAAAAGGCTTTGCAAACAGAGGGAAAGCCACTCCATTTACAAAGCTTTTTGCCCTAAATATGGTACAGGCCTCTGTTCTCTGTGAATCAAGGCCTCTGTACCAGATCTGGCTGAAGAGTGCTTGCAAGCCAATTTGGGGCAGTGAAATTGCATTGCTTCAAGCCTTCCATCACCTTGCAAATGCCTTCTCCACCGTCCCAGTCTTGGCACACAGACCATTTGCAAGCCAATAAGAGGCTTGAAGCAACGTGATTATACTGCCCAAAGGCTCGTCACCTTGCAAATGCTCCTCACACCAAAACTGGGATGGTGTGAAAGGTGATGGGAGACTTGAAGCAACACAATTTCACTGCCCCAAAGTCTTTCAAGGGCTCTTTGCACTGAAATTGCAAGCAGCCAAAGAAACCATGGCAAAAAGACTGGAGAGGAGATGGATCTTCACAAGCTAAGTGACCCGGTGTGGCAGGATGGTGGGGGAGACAATTGTAGGGACTCCAGGAGAGGGAGCATGAGGTATCCCAGTGGGTCGGAGGATACCTTAGGTGTCTCAAGCAAGTGGCCTGTCTCGTCGCTAGGGTCCATGGCCTTCCCTACTTTGAAATACCTCGTGTGCATGCAATTCATTCCTATGAATCCTCTAGTTATGAATGTAATGGGCAGGCTCCATTACATTTATAATTCGAGGACTACCTGTAGTAGGTTGAGGTTTACTTTATCAAATACCTTGTTGAAGTCCAAGTAAATTATATCTACAACATTCTTCTGGTCCACTAATTTTGTCACTTTGTC